>JARHVA010001250.1:1237500-1477500 GCA_037957365.1 Torreya grandis | reverse complement strand
TATAAAATTAGGAACTAAGCATGATTAGACACATTTTTACATCATTTTCATATATTATTATCTCATGATTGTAAGATATCATATATTTTTCTATCACAAATGAATTTCAATGGTATTTATGAGTGCTATTCAAGACATAAAATTTTTATATGAACTTAAATGTCAAACTTGCCTCTACTTGGCAACATGTCATACTAGGAGATTCTTATCAAAAGCTTACAATTTTTATAAGAGTTACCATTCTATAACTCCTACTATGTGGAGCTATATACTCTTTACAAATACCTTATTAATATCTATATCTTACATTTTGTACATATATATGTTATTTTATAAGATATGATCACATTGCATATACATGGTGTAGACTTTATTTATAGTTATATGTTTCATTTATGTTATTAATCAGACATAATAGATTAAATTTTGATTATATAATATGTGTAACCCTTGGCCCTTGTTTGAAAATTTCTTGAGAATCTCTATGAGATCTTTGTTTTTTTATGTAACATTTGAACATGTCCATTATTTTTAGACCTTAACCATATATTTTATGAAACATTTGAACATGTCCCTTATTTTTGAAATTATTAATATAATTTACATGAAACCCTTGGCCTTGTGTGTGGAGTATTTACTTTGATGAGGCATTACTATATGAGATTACACTTATTGTTTTTGTATGCTTGTTGAGCTTGTGGAGTTTGATGAGTGACATGATATATATGATCAACTAACTATTATTTAGGATGATTCTATTAAAATTATTACTATGAGATTCATTGATATATTTACTAGCATACCATTTCATGATTATTGATGTTTTAATTATCCCATTAACTAAAATAGAGGTTATAGTGGTTACCTAGAGCTTGTGGAAAATATTCCACCAAACCTCCTCAATTTTGATGATGATGAGATTTATGATATTAGCTTGAAAATAAAAACATCATATATTCACTCTAGTATTATAGCTTAGTTGTAGCCTACTTTATGACCCTATTCTCATAAGAATCCAACTGAAGAGTCTGCCACTTCAATTGTTATCCCTAAGAAGCCTTCTTCTAATATATATTACAGAGACATAGTGGTTAAATCATTTAACATATATCTCATCACTCTTGATTATGATGATGGTTACACCTTAGATGACACTTAGTTTTTTAGCTATGCCCAATACAAGGATGTAGAAATCATATATTACCATTCCTCCCTTTAACAATCTTATGAGAAATCTTCATTTTTTCCTTGTATTAAGTCCATTGATCTTATTCATTTTATGTTGTTATGTCTGATATGGAGTAGATTTATAACACACATTTTTTTCAAATAATTTTTTAACCTCTTCATAACATGCTTGATGACTAATCTATTATCAAACCTTATTATTTTGGTAGATATTTTGATCCTTCGATTTTACTTCCTATAGAGATGTTAGATACGCTTATATGATTAGTTCCTAGTACTTCCAAGCTTATATATGATCAATCCAATACAATACCATTTTACTTTACTCCACATTTTTATCCATTTGATGATATTAATGATTTGGATGATTTCCTTCCTAATAGACCATGTTATGTCACTCATAATAGGTTGGATTTATCACCATGCCTACCAACCCTAGAGGATGATCCATTTTGCGAGTTTGAAAAGGTATCCAACCATTCAACTTAAGGGTGTAAATCCTAATAAATATTTATAACATAGAAAAAGATAATGCCCAACTTAGGGGTGTAGATCCTAAGTACTCATGTTGTTTCCATGGGACTAGTACACTTTCATTTGATAATTTTAGAGATCTATCATAGTATCTATATGTAATCCATCTTGAGGAACTTAATTTTAATATTCAAAATAACATTCCACATCTAAAGGTTACACCTGATTATATCCCAAAAAAACGGAAGTGTACTATATTTGGCATGAGTGTTCTACACATTCTTTGGATAAGTGTAGAGCTATTAAAAACATTTTAGATTATTTTTTATGCCTCTACCTCAAGACTCACAACAATTGCATCACCCACTTATGATGGAGGAACAACCTTCCCTATAACCAAAACCACCTTTTATATTGGAAGATGTGTGTTTTATTCCTTTCTAAATGGCATATCATCTTCCTTGTTTATGTTTTTATCATCAAGACAAGAGGATCCACATCCTCATCCTTATAGTGGGCCTAATTTTTATTTGGATGTTGTTTGAAATGAAATCCTTGCTCAACTTTTGGAAAAGGTAGAGGAGACTATGGTTCAAGTTAGACATCAGTTACATTGAGAGTTAACATATGTTATATATGATGTGTGTAGATATGTTTCACATCATTTATGAGCATATGTTTCATTACTTCATATTATTTACTTCAAATTTATTTTAATTATCTAATCTCACATTATTATTTTTAGCATACATGATGTTCATTGTATATATCTTGCTTATACCATGTTATTGATTTTATTGAACTTTATTTTTTAGCATAGTCTTTATTTTATAAACTTTTTATAGAACCTTATAATCAACCATTGTTGTGTTTGATAATCCTTGGTATATTTTAGATTCCCCCTCTTTTGGGATGATTTAAATTAAACCTTAGTTTCCCTTATGGATCTTTGTTAGCATATTAAAATTTTATTTTCCCCCTCTTGTGGGATGATTTACAATCAATTTTAGTTCCCCTTGTGTATATTTGGTATAACCTCCATGTTTTATTTTATATTACTCTAATTTTCATGACATTTGACCTTGATTTCCCTTGTGGATCTTAGGTATCATCTTCAAGGTTTATTGTGCACATTTTATTACACTTTATAGCTAGACTTAGTTTTCTTGTGATTCTTTGGTACATCTTAATATTCCTCCATTTTTAGGATGCTTTCTATTATCATTACTTGTGTTAAACCATATATAGTTCAGTATGTCTTATTTTTTGAATATTTCATAGCATTTCCATTCTCTAGGTTTCCATTTCCATGATTTGACTTACATTTCCATGTATTTATAGTTACCCTTTTTTTTCCAATCACTTTTGAAGTAAACCTCTCCCTTATTATGGTTAGATACTAACATATCCTCATTATATCATCTTTTTAACATGGTCAAATCTTCCATGATCTTCATATTTATTTTTCCCTTCACTTGAGGTACACTTGGGTTATTTTAAATATTTTAATCTTATTCATGGTGCTTGTTTATGATTCCTTAGGCATCATTGTATATAGGTTCTCCTCTTTGATGACTAGGTGTAGGCTCTCTTGTGTTAGTCATCTTTAGCACACAATGTTGATTTTTATAAATCCATATAGAGGATGAAAATAAAAAAGAGTTAAAATCCAAATTTTATTAAAAATTAATGTTAAAAGGAAAATTGCATATTAAAAAGTCAAATAACACCAAAAGATGTAATATTTTAAGCACGTGTCCTATTCTAGTCAAAGTTTAAACACCATATTTGGACTCGTGATAGAGGAAATGTCTATTAGGGTGTTTTAGGATAGTATATTAGGGTATGAGGTCTCATTATATTATTAATTACCTATATTACATTCTAGTGCTACCTAATTTCTCATGAAAGTACCCAATCTTCATAATAGATTGATGAACTTGTAAATGATCCTAAGGAGTGGGGAACATATTGTGGGAAGGTAGGATATTATTTAATTTTAAAAAAAATAGACTTCATGGGACGATCTATATACTTCAATTATTATCCCAAGGTTATGATTTATAGGTGGGGTTCTCAATGTCCTTGATGTCAATAGTTCTTAGTCTTGTCCACTTGATTAAAGTGTCTTGTCTCTATTAAGGATATATACATCACCCATGTGTTGCTTTGAATCATTTTATTCCCATAAAATAATATAACATATCCACTTAATGATATTTATTTTATATGATCACTCCCCTCTTATTTACATTCCCATATCCTATCTATTTACTTAAGATTTGAATTTTACCTTTCATTTATGACACATATTGGATTTTCAATTTGTGAGTTGAATTACAAGACCTCAAGGAATATGGCCAATACTTCTTAAAAAATTACATAACTATTAATTTAAACACCATTTCCATCATCATATCCATGTCTCTAGATGGTCATGTTTTCCTACACATTTCTTTAACACAAGCATTGATTTCAATTTTTCACTCATTAGAGTTTTTGCTTCCCTTTTTACACATTCTTATTTGATAGTAGTTTTCAATTATATTAAATTGGATGTATTTATAGTCACTTTTTTCCCCTTCATCTGATATAATTTTACACTTATCTTACATTATATGATACTTTACACATATTAATTTTATATCCTTGTTTGATTATCTTTCACATTTTCTTCCATTGGATTTCTCTTCTTATACTTGTTTTCACATCTTATGTTTTGATTTATCTTTCATATTGATGTGATTCATCACTTTTTATTTAAAATTTTTTATATGTATTATGTTTTGCCTTAATATTTTCATCTTGATTACTTTGGATATGTTTTACATTCATTTTTTTATTCACATATTTAGTTTGTTGATTATTCTATCTACTTACTTAAGATGTCATTTTTCACACACTATTTTTTTATTTTTGACCATGAATTTTATCACATTTTATATAAAATAATAAAACATACATCACATAATACAAAATTTCATATCATGATAGTACAACCATAGTATGTGCTAGAATTAAAACCATAAGTACAAGTGTGTCAAATTTTATACATCAAATATACATTAAAAAAATTATAATATATAGCTAGCTCTATGGTCTTACATCATCCCCACATGGTGGGTGAGGCACCATGCTCCATAGGAAGACTGACTATAACTATGTGTAATGACCTCTCTAGTATGTGATTCTAAGATCATAATCTCTAAATTTATCCCTATTCTCTTACTATCTCTATCTCCAAATGGTGTGATTGATCTGTAGTAACTTTATGAGAAGTAATCTTTGTAGTCAAGGAATCCTATGACATATCAACATATTTCTATCCTACACCATCCCCTCTAGCCAAAACTGCCAGTGGAGTTACAACTTTATCTTATGACTATATGTCTCATGCAACAACATCAAATAATCTAAATTGGTAAGGATGTAATCTAGCCAAAGGTATAAATGGATCTCCCATCTATATGCTCTAGAAGCACATCATTTAATATCTCATGATGGTTAATTTCCACCATAGTCCTCCACTACACTGACATTGCCGATATATCTACAAAAGTAAGAGAAATTTACATTATATCTAAATATGTAAAAAATATACAAGTAAATATACCACTAGTACTTAACATATATATCTCTATGTTTAGAAAATAAATTTGTAGTAAAAACTTAATGCATATTTCCATTTTCACCTATTTGAAGATGATGTTTGATGATAATCTTACCATCTTCTCCACCTCCAAGGATAAGCTTGATATCCTAACTCAAATTGGGCTGGCTTGTATCTACCTCTCATGTCAAAATACTAAGACTTGACCCCTTGATGGCCACACTCATTCCATATGACATGTTTGTCTTGTCATGATGGTTCCCCTTCTACCATCAAAACATCAAGACTAAATTTTACATGTTATTATGACTTCTCCTACTATTTCTACTAACATTACCTCCCACCATGTGGGGTATGATGAGACCTAAAAACTAATACATAAACTGGTATGCCCTATCCCCCTACTCATTGTGGTTTATGTGAATATATCATCTAATGGGGTGGGACTAAAAGTGGTGTTACTTGGTGTGTAAGTCCAAACTATATAAGCACATGATCACATGCATGTGAATATAACCACTAGGTGTAATAGTTTATGATCTAATATCTTTTCCATGCTTATATTATGAATGGACATGACACATAATAATCCATTATGCCCTATTATCACCTCCATGTGATTTGATCCTTATGAATGGTCTCCAAGGCTAGATGTAGAGGGACTTGCCTAGAAAATTGATCTTGATTCTATCCACATAAGTGATGATGACCCTTGAAAATACAATTTGGAAAAAATTTATTCTCTATGTGAAGAATTTCAAAAAAACTTTTTCCAAACTAAATGTGTATTAGAAAATATTGGTTGATGAGGTGATCTCTGATCTAGTGTGGAAGTATTATTGGTCAGTATATAGGGAACTACTTATATATCTAACACATCAATAATTTCCTTGGCCCCATAGATTTTTGACCCCAAATCAACATCCTATACAAATCATGTATGAGTTTCATTTAGATCATAAATTCCATATCATAAATTATGCCTTGCTCTAATGTTAAGTGGTAAAAATAAATAATAAATAATGGAATGACTCCATAAAACTTATGACAAAAAAATTACATGGTTATAATCCCAATGATAAATTTTATATATCTTAAATTATAGACACATAAATAGAAAAGAGCATGACAATCAACTTGCATTGATTGTACTTGTTAGACCTTATAGCCCATCAGGCTAGCTCATGTGTTAGGATTTACTAATGTTCACATGTTATTTACTGAGAGGTAAATATTACTTTCAAGTTTATTAGTAACCATATAGCTACTATTGTAAGTTTGTAGTTAATGTTGGTTAGTTTATTATAAAAATGTATTATTAATTAATAATACATCTCATGTTAATATAGCTAGATGATTGAGATATTATAAGGATTGATGAAATACTATTTATAAGATATACATGTCCTATATAATTTTTTTTTAAATGTAATATTAAGAGAGTGAATAATATAATAGTATTTTGGGTTGATTAAATAATTATGTGTTCAACTCTCCTATGTAATTTATTTGCATAGACTATGATAAAATATAATATCTGATATCACAGCAGTCAAAGTCTTGCCCCATGATGGATGCATAAGTTTCTATATAAGGGTAGCCATGTTATTATCTATGTTGTTCCTATTTACCTAATTCATGAGATTGTAACAATTTAAGTGAGTGCATAATAGTTTTTTAGATTTTATTAGTATAGCCTGAGTTATTTCTTAGCCACTAATCAACACCATGGCTATGCAGATCCATATTTTTCATTGAATAGGCACCTTCTTAGGGAGAGTTTTTGCCTAAAATTATTGAAGAAAACAAGGATTATATCTAAAGTTCTTAGAGGATATTTTGTCAAGGTCACTACCTTATATCAAGGAACTACACATTCTAAGGACTTGTATGATCAACTAAGAGATACAACTCCATGGTTCATTCAACAGAGTTTGGTTTCAGTGGACTTGTACTTAAATAATACATGAGACCCACTTTGATTATATTTTACACTACCTATGTGTTATGTGTACCCACCATGACCCTTGTAACTAGTATGTACAATAAGTTATTTGTCAATCAAGACCACAAAGACCATGTGTTTTATATATTCAAATATAATTTCAACACACTCAATGTCCACCATTTTAGTTTTGAAATTTTGTATGTCTTCTCTGAGATTGTCTTAGAACTTAACACATTACAATGAATTTGTCCTTAGAGTCTCACCTTCTAATTCATAGAGCTAACTCATCTGGCCTGGCACGTTCAACCATGCCATTTTTTTGAATTATATCTTTATTTACTATTATTTAGATAGAAAAATTTTAAAGTAAAGTTTTATATAGCTTAGGTCTAGATATGTTGAAAAAGTATTTTGGACTTTTATTCAAACATCAATATGTTATTTAAATAGGAGATGATTATAAATATTTTAAAATAGTCTATTTAATAAGATGTTATTAGAAAATTAATATTTGTCCATAGATGATATTCTGATTAAAAACTTAATTATATCTAAAAGATATATTAGTTTATTAGAGTCTAAAGTTTAGTTTATAAAGTATTTTGGTTATAAGTGTTTTTAAGAGTGAGTTTATCAGTGATTCAAAGACCAATATGTCATTTTAATATGTCAAAAGAGTCAAGTCAAAAAATGCATCTTTGTAAAGGATGCATTATTAGGCAAACCTAATGTCCTAAGTCAAATGTGTCAATTATATGGATTTATATTATCAAAAATAACCTTTTATTGAGCTTCACCACCATATTTATTACGTAAGTAGAATATTTTGTTGGATTTTAGAGGCAATAGAGGAAGTAGTATTTACACACCTCTCATCAAGTCACTAATGATGAGGCTCTAGATATGCTTTGGTGGCATTTTATTTTTTGGTTATGTGGTCTGCATTTATTTTTTGAATATGTTGCTAGTATATAATGAATAAATGTGAAACTTATGAGTAAAATTCATATGTAGGAACTTTGGATTAAGAATTGTATAATGTTTCTAAACATGTACTATAGGACTCATAGATCTTAAAATGGTTTGTGGATATATAAAAAACCACATTACATGAATGTCTAAGTTTATGGTAAACCTATTGAAAACCATGGAAAGATTGATGAGAAATGCCTTTTTTATATCAATATTATGAGACAAGAGGCACATTGAATTTTAGAGAATAGGTTATGTTTTACCATGTTCACATTAGGGGGTGAATGTTAGGATTTAATAATGTTCACATGGTATTTATCCAGAGGTAAATATTACTTATAGGTTTGTTAGTAACTGTATAGTTACCATGGTAAGTTTGTATTTAATTTTTATTAGTTTATTATATGAATATATTGTTAAATAATTAACAATATATCTCATATTAATATAGTTAGATGATTGAGATATAATAGGGATTGATGAAATCCCATTTATAGGATATACATTTCCTATTCAACTTTGTATTTTAAATGTAATATTAAGAGAGTGAATAATATAATAGTAGTTTGCATTGAAGAAATAATTTTGTGTTCAGATATCCTATGCAATTTATTTGTGTAGAATATGATAAAATAAAATATCATGTTGTGTTACCATAAATAATGGCATGTCACATATCATAGGTGTGCCCTCAATGGGTACATATAGTATCACATGCACATCCTCTAAGGCGATGGTGACCTCCACTATGTCTCTATCCACCAGCAATTTGAAGGTGTTTATGATATCCCAAATAAAATTACTATAATCTCCATGTTAAAAGGGACCCAAAAAATATCCATGATCCTACCAAATCCCAAGATTATCAAATGTGCTCTATCCACATCTATCAACTTGGCTAGCAATCTCATAACCAACTCACATCCACTTTTTCTCCAAAGACATCTTTGTCTCTATAAAATATAAAATAAAAGCACCTAGTTATATTTTTGATCAAAAAATTTGGCATTATTTAAAATCTAACTAAATTTTGATTTAAAAGTAAAAATGATCTTTTATCTCTACTGTATCGGCCATTTTCACTAACTTTATACTACATCAACTAGTTACATTTTCTATTATATTTTCCATGTATCTTTCATTTGACCATATAAACCATAATAATATTGTAGTGGCCATCTATTTCCATCCTATGACATCAAACAAATGTTTAGTGTATCGTCCATGTTTAACCATTTCCCTACTGTATCGGCCATACATATACTATATCATTCATGTAGTTTTTCTCTAAAATATTATCCATATATATAATTTACCATCCATGCTTCTATATTTTATATTATATTAGACATACCTGATGTTACCTACCATTTATTTTCCCATTACAATACTAGCCATGATTGTACTGATCAATCACTTATTTATCCTAATCTAATGTATTAACAAAATAATATGATATTTTCCTTTTTTAAATACCTTTCCTACATAACTATATCGACCATCTAGGGTAGTATCGACCATATTTACAATTTTTACCCACCTAATTATATCGTCCTAGTGGATAAAGTTGCCAAATAGTGTTGATTTATTTATTTGGCACTAATAAATACCCTTAGACCTAAACTTGGCATTAGGTTTCCTACCCATCACCCATCATAATTTTATCTAAATTTTGATGATTTTGAAGGAAAAATTCACTACATGTATTTTCCATAGCATTTATATTTCCTAAATCTAGCTTATCTATTCAAATCTAACAAATAGAGTAATTAATACATCACATACCTACATGGATCATGCAACTACTCCTAGGCAACATCCTGCATTTATTCCTCATCATCCTATATCCATTTTATATCATTGTGATAAAAAAATATAAACAAATATTTTATTTTTTTTAAATATAAAATGGACAAATAAAATACCTTTTACCTATTTGTAGTAAAACTTTCAAAATTTGAAATGTTTAATTGTAGCAACTTTGAAAGGATCCTAGTGAAGTCAGGCATTTATAGGGGCTAACATATTTTTTTTTAATTTGGATTTTTCTTTTATTTTTAAGGTATTCCCATCTAGTGTATAGATTTACACCTTTATTCAACTATAACACACACTACCAGTTATTTAGTCAGCAAGGTAAGTGAAGGTATGGATTTATTTTCATTTATTTAATTTTTTTTAGAAATTATTTTTAGTTATGTTCTTTTACGTTACTATGTATCTATCCCAAATCACCATCCCACATTAATTTATTATGAAACATGATGATATTCATATGGGTTATGTGTATGCAATTAATATTTTTCACTTTATTGGTAGTTTATCTTACATGGTCTTGTTATCACAACAATCTTCATGAGTGCACATATTAAAGGGTACACTATGAATGGGGTGGGATCATCTTGTGTTACTTTGTGAGGATATTATTTTATAATTATTTATCATACCTTCATTACTATCAATTTGACCTCTTTTGTGTTTATTTGTGTCTAAATTTACATATACTTTTTATCTAATAGTGTTAACCATGTTATAGTCCTATTGTATCATCTAAATAGATACAATATGTTTCATACTTGTTTATCCCTATAAGGGTTATATTATCATTTATAATTATATATCACACTCATATACTCTTATTACACTTGAAATTATGCTTATAAATAGTAAAAGTAATATTTAAAGGTTATACTATTATTTTAGAGGTCTTATAATGCTTAGGGTATTGAAGCTCAATAGGAATATCATGCCAAGGAGGTGTCCTAGTCATTAGAGTCACCAACTAATTATATCTAGGTATTCTTCTTGCCATTTGGGGTCTTCAATCTATAACATCTCTTACAAAGTTCCACTTGAGCCAAATGGGGAGATTGATGTGCTAACAAGTCCACATGAAGGTAATTATCTTTATCCTTATGCTCCTTCATTTATTTAATTAAAAGAGAGATATGTTTTGACTATTGTTTAGTAGATTGTTGTTTATCTTTTATTATGCTCTTTATACTGAATAAGTTGATAAATCTATAGGTTTTCATAGGCTTTCTATTATCACTTTAGGTTTTTTAGACTTCCCATTGGTTGATCACTTACCTTCTTATCATTTTAGTACTTCTAGTTATTATAGATCTAGGTTACCCTTGTTTGTCAATTATTTGGATGTGGTGTCCTTATTATATCCTTCATATACCCATTTAAAATCAAATCATTTATATATATTGAGCCCTAGTGAGAGATATACCCCATATCATAGAGTTAGGATTTATGACCATTTCCTCTTGAAATTTGAGTGTGGATTATCCTCGTCTATGATTATTTTAGGTCCTTACTTGATCTTCCAAGTATGCATAGGTTCTATTATTAGGACCTTTTTTATCCTAGTATATTAAGAGAAAGAAGACTATTACAAGTCATTTTAGCATATGCATACATGTCATGCATCTTACTCATGTAAATCATGAAAATCATTATGTATAGATAAAAGATATGTAATCTAACATGCATGATAAATAACATAAATCAATCATGTAATTATTAAATAATGTCATAGATAGGTCATGATTTGATTTTGATTTTTAAATTTTTTTAAAAAAAATCAATTGAAAAATGCTCTTACTAACCAATGATCCCATCAATATCAGAATCATACCTATGTCATGTATCATATATGTCTTAATCACCAAATATATTTCCATACTCATCCTATAATTTAGAAATGTTCTAATCATCTTCAATATCTATGCTATAATATGTAAAACCAAACATACTATATGTTGGAATTGGTTTATCGACTCTTCTTTCCTCTTTAACATGTTCATCATTATTAGTATCATTCAACTAAGGTATGTTCATAGAAAAATTAGATATCATTTTTTAAGAAATAGTGGAATAAATGGTTTCCAGTTTATTTTACTATTTTAAATATGGTTAGTCCCTTTAAATGGAAATAGTCCCACCTTGGAACTCAAATATAATATAATCATGATTTTTACCAATTTTACATCCATTTACCTTATCCATGATCTTCCTAGTACAACATCATATTGAGTCAAAGTAGACTAATATTAAATGTAGTGAGACATCATTTGAGACCAAGAGCTATGGTAAAATCAATGGATCTGATGGGTAGCTCAAAATAATAAGTCTTATTCAAGTGTTCAATGTCATAACCCATATATTTAAAAAGTGCCATGCAACATAAATTTATTTTATAATTAGTATCAACCATGACAATGGTTCATAACTTTTCATCTAAATACAAGTGATAATGATCAAAGGTTCTAATAAAAATGAAGTATTTATGGTTTCCACCTTGAAAATAACTCTTTTAACATTATTATTCTTAGGCACATATTTCTTAGTAACTTCATTTTTAGGTTCTTTTTTTTAAGATAATTTTATTTAGGTAACAATTTCTTTAGTAATTCAACATTTATAAATGAAATCACAATTTTAGTATGTTCCTCAACTTTAGAAGTTAAGCTTGAATATAATGGTGCTTCAAAATATGTTTTAAATCTAAGGTCACCATTATCAATAATATCTTTTATTTTATTTTTTAAAATATAAACACTTAGCCTTGGGATGTTAATGAAATCTATGATAAGCATAATTTTTGGGTGTTTACATAGGATGTAATATGATCAACTTATTTCAAAGCATGTTCTACAAAGTTTCACTTAGAAATGATTAAGCTTATGCCAAATCATTGATACATTATTTTTAAATGTGTTTCATTTCTTAACCTATTTTTTAGATTAAATCTTGTACAACACATTTTTTGAATGGAGAACAAGGTCTGTAATTTGCATTAACATGCTTAGTATTTTTGGCATGCACAAGCTTATAGTCAAGTGATGTAACCTTTAGGCATAAAGTTTGGATTTGATTTTTAATACCTATATGGAATTCATAATATTAATCATATGATCATGAATGTCTACATCAGATATACACTACTCATGGGTTGGGAAGATTTAACTTTAGGATCACAAACACTAAACACTTCATATTTAATATTTAAAAACTCTATAGGTATATGCACCCTACCTATTAGGATTGTGATAGCATGGACATATTTATTCAATATAAGCATAAGATTAATATTGGAGGGATGGTGACTCTCACTACCTTAAGGAGGAATGAAATGAATCCCACATGGAAGCATTTTATATTCAATACTAATGCAATATGTGTTACTAATAAGAGCTAAGAATTCATCATTATTAATTTTAGTCTTTGTTTTATTTCACATAAATTTAACCCATTTGATTACATTATTTTTAAACATATTACATATTTTAGTAAAGCATTATGGAATGATGATAATCATATATTTAATCATCAAATATAAACTATGAATATCCATTATTACAATCTCACACAATGCCCAAATAAATAACTGATCACCCCAAGAAAACCAAGAGGAATTTTGGGAGACAAAAATAGATTTTTGATAAAATATAAAAAGATTTAATTAAACATAGAATTAAAAAAAATAGATAAATCCTTTTCTTGGTATACCATATTTAGTAAAAATAGATAAACCTTAATTATAAAAAATCCATGTAAAATTTTAAGGAAATAAAGAGGCTTTTTATCTAATCAATAAGACTAAGAAAATCCTCAAAGAGTTTTGAAAATAGGGTTATTTTAAATCAGATATTAGTTGAGAATGTATTAATATAAGCCACAAGCGTAATATAGGAAACCCTAATAGGATAATAAGCATTAAACCTTAGGTAAAAAGAGAAAAGCTTTAGGATTGTGCACATGCCAAGGGGAAATCAAAAATCAAATGTCAAAGTCAAACCTTAATAGGAAAGAAATATAAAACATAATGAAGGAAAGATGTAAACACAAGGGAAAAAGACCTAGGATTTTTCGTGCTAAAAAATATTGAGTTCATCAAGATATGTTTTAACTTATTTTGGATTTAGGAGATCTAAATAGACCATAATTATTTAAATTCAAATTGTATAATGTGTAACATAAACTATAGAAATTTAAGTTTATAAACAGAGGTTGTTTACACTTAATAAATAATAGATAATAAAGAGAGAAGGCACTTATATGATATTTTATTCAATATTACTCAATGTCTATGTGTATTCCATAAAATTATCTAAAATGGCTCTATGATTAATTTCCTTAAGAAATAGAATGTTAGAATAAAAATGATGTTATTAGTGAAGCCTAGACATCTACGACACCGAGACATGTCCATTATCTTCTAAAACCATATTTATGTAAAATTTTGTTCTATTTTCCACAAATTACTACACCTACCTATTTAGATTATTTGTATGTAAATTTTTGGCCTTAATCCCATGTAGATCTTGATTTTATCTTCCTTTTCCTTGAAACCTTATATCTATTTTTGATACTTACTTGACTTAAAAAGAGGGAAGTATAAAATTTGGTTTAAATAGCCCAAACCACTCCACATTGAATGGTTGAACATTTCCTACATTCCATACTCCGAAGAGGACTCAAAGTTCATGTAGTTCTCCAACCTATGTGTACATGTGTTCAATAGTGTTCCACTAGACTAAAATGTAACTCTTTCACTTTTGACACTTGAAAACATGCAACTTTGAACTTGTGTTAATTTTTATACTTTGATTTTAGGAGTGTTCCCTTGAGGGGTTTTTAGTTTTTTATGCTTCTAGATAATGTCTCAAGGACGTGTAAATAGATCTCTCAATGTGTAGGTGGTTTTTCAATGTAATTTCTGAGTGAGTAAGACCTTAGACTTGATGTGTATTTATAAATGACTTTTTTGGTGTTTTAACCCCATAACCAACATGTGAAATGACCATAACCAAACCCAAGGGAGATATTTGAATTTTAAAATTATCAATTGATGATTTTGGGACACTTTTGGCAATGGTAGACACTACCAGTAACCACCAATGTTTGACTATTTCCATCACTATTTAAATTTGGAAAATTAATGATTTAAACTATGGAAATAGTTTTCTTAGAATTTTAGAGCTTTATGGCATAAATTAGGGATATCATGAGTGTGAATTACAAAAAATAAGGTTGGTCAAGCCCATAGATATCTAAATGGATAAGGGATATTGTGAGCAAGATTTAAATGTGTACACATAACTCATGTATGTCAATGAGAAGTAAAAAATTATGTTTTAAAGTGTTTAGTAACAAATTTAGGTGTCTACAGTTACTAAATGTGATTAATTTATTAGATAGTCTAAATTAATACATACATTATGTTTTAATTCTATATTATTTGAATATAATTATGATACAAGTTACACATCACCCACAACATGTCACATTTACACCAATTATTATAGGACATACATGTGAGTATCCCATTGATGTAATCATAGTTTAGCTCAAACACACTTTATTGTGCATAGATTATTGATTTTTTCTTGATTTATAACCTTATCTAGAGTTGACTAAGTTTTCTCTCTATTCTTATATCTTGGAATACATGTGTACATATGTTGTTATGTTGATCATTATATATCATGTGGATTTGATTTGGCTATGATGTTTTCACTAACCCTTACCAATTTAGACATTCATTATAGATATATTATGATGACACATCATTTATAGCAATCTAATCCTATTGCACATTCATTGCAACATATTTATATCCTTCCATCCAAAGTAACTATCTATTCCTACATTGATTTTACAAATTATCCCAACTTACATTGAGTTTACATGATATCATGTATTTTATGCTTACATATCCCAAGACATATATGTACACACAAATTCTTTCCCAATGGGAGGCATGCATCATCCTATCTCCACATTCTCTTATAGACATGATTTTATGATTCATACATACACTGGGGTATATTTATTTCCTTCACTTTCTTGAGATTACTTTATTACTACACTTGATGTGCATTACATATTAACATATACTATGGATTGTTTTGATCCCTTAGATTATTATATTTTTAAATCCTTTATTCTTGGAATTAATTGATTAGATAGTTGTCTAATAAAATTTAAAAATACTAAAAAATAAAAAATGCAAAAAATTAAAATATTAAAAAATTACAAAACCAAGAACTATGCATGCATGATATGATTTTCTAGTTTACATGATTTAATGATGATATTTATCATATACATGGTGAATCCATTTTTTACACAAATGATTTCTAAGGTACATAGTGATATATATCACATACTTATTACACATAATACATGGACATAGAGATGTTTAATAATATTTACACTTAGGGGCTACCCATCTACATTATGGGCATGCCTACACTGAAGGAATCTTTACACACTTATAAATTTATATCTTTATATAATAATCCATTAATCATAATAGATTTTCGTACATGGGTTACTCTTTATTATACTTCCTAAAGTGTTATTTATTATGGATACTATGTTTTCCTATGTTAGATGATGACATTAATTGATTGTGTAAACTAACATTGATTTCTCATGCACGTTTGATGCTAATGATTACTATATTATGTGATATTTGGTGTGTGCTATATTGAATTATCTATGAGTGCATTGATTTTGTATTATCATATTTGTTTCATCAAATATTCTAGTTTTTCTCATATCCATGTAATGTACATGTTTGTTCAAAGTGAATTAGAGTTGTGTCATGTCTTAAGTGTTTGTGTGATTCCTTATTGTGATATTGTGTGTATGCATGTATATAGATAAATATATGATTATTTATAAGTTTTGTGATGTGATTTAAACCATGAATGATCCTATTAAGTGTCATTCCATGATTTATATCATGTATTTATTATGATTTTTATTACTACAAGGCTAATTGACATATCTACCTGACCTCATACTTGTATTACCATTTCCTTGCATTGCATGACTCATACATATTTGAATTATCAAATATTTATATTATGACATATTATCATGTATGTATTCATACTTTATATGATTATATTTTTATACATAGCAGATGTTACACATAACTCTTTCTCTTAAGATGAGTGATTTGTAGGCTCCATCCCTCATATTAAAATGAGAGACATATAATGGGATTGTATTATATATTCAAGTTGTGACAAAGAGATAGTTCATATTTTATTATTAAAGTATGTGATTCAGATAGGAGAGATTAAATAGATTGATGTATAAATAAGGAATATATGGGGAATTATTTCATGATTGTGAATAATAATTAGGGCATCTATAGATGATATTTATGAATTGTATAGCACCTTAATATTTTA
The DNA here is from genome assembly GCA_037957365.1 of Torreya grandis. Classification (NCBI taxonomy): domain Eukaryota; kingdom Viridiplantae; phylum Streptophyta; class Pinopsida; order Cupressales; family Taxaceae; genus Torreya; species Torreya grandis. The sequence continues at coordinate 1,460,087 of JARHVA010001250.1, read as the reverse complement.
AACTTGTTAAACTCAGACCTTGGATATTATTCTTATTTATATACCTTTCCCACTTTTCTTATTCTCACATATAATCTCTCTTATGACCCTTGACATATCTCTTAGTCTGACCAATCTTATGCTGATGAACCAAGCTTTATATCTTGCCTATAATACATAAAAAAATTTATCTTATGCCTCTACAAGTTCTAAGTTTGTACCTATTTTCTTATTCCCTGGACACTTAAATCCTAGGTAGACACCTACATCGATGTAGGTGTCCTTTTATGATGTAAGTGCCTAGTTCCCTAACATCATATAATTTACAAATTAAACATATCCTAATGGTTGGCCAAAGTTATTTAATATGAGATATTATTTTTTAGGATTAGTATATAATCAGAATCAATCCTCATTCATTCCATACCTAGCACAAACATAGCAATCATACCAAAGAGCATTCAGTCAAGCACCCAAGTCAAAAAATATTCCTTATTTTCTCTTATTTCCATATCAGTCATAGGGACAATACGTCTACATGTTTGAATTACTAAAGGAGAAACAAAAGATATATATTTTCCAAGTTATAATCTAGGTCATTATTGTACTTATTTATCACACATTACATTATGCACACATAAGACAACATATAAAGGATAACTACATAAGTTTGAAGTCTTATTTAGAGTATTAACTATGTAGGTAGTGCTCATTGATAGAGGGGTCTTTATGTTAGCTTGACACCATGTGATCACTAACCTATTTTTCCCATAACCAATATAAAAATAAATAACTAAGTTTTGATCATTTGATAAGGAGTGATTATCTATGTGTAGACACCATAAATCTGCATACGATGGTTCCAAATGTCAAAATTTCCCTAGACCACCTCAAAAACCCCTTGGGCCCAGCCTCAACCATTTGAACCCAAACCTACTTAATGCTAGTTAGTTTGACCTAATTACTTAACCCATATTTTTAAACCAACATTACCTTGACCCTTAACCACTAATGGTCACTTTAACTATCGATGGTCACCCTAATCATTGACATTCAAGTTCCACCATCTAAACTAGCTTAAATGACCCTTCACTCCAACTTGTTTTTCTATAAATAGAATGTCTAATTCACATAAAATCCCAATAATTTCAAAGTTAAAATTTGAAAACAAGTTGGAACCATTTTTACTTTCTTATTGCACCTCTCCTTCCTTGCCTATAAGAAGAGAGGAGTAGGAGGTGAAAAGAAATCCTTCCATGACTTCAAGAGCCTTTGCATCTAGAGTTTCTTTGTAGCTCACTTCTTCTAGTAATCTAGTGATATAACCATAATTTCAAATATCTGACTTACCACTACCCCTTGACTGATAGCCAAGTATTATTACTCTGACAAAATCATGCTAGACTCCACTAATGAGCCAACTACCTCAGCAATTCATTTAATCAACCTACAACAAGCTAAGTATTTATTTTCAATCTATTAATTACTTGGTTTTCATTTCATAATCATCCTAGCATAAAATAATCTCTCAAAATTACCTTCTAAAACCCTATTAATTTGACCTTTTTATCACTTAAACCCAGCACATAGTAATTACCGATAGTCATTCTAACCACTAACGATCATCTCAACCACTTATGATCACCTCAATCGCTAACAATCACACCAACTATTGATGGTCACTATGGTAAGAAATAATAGTAAGTTATTTTCCCCCACCTACCCTCAACCAAATCCAAATTTCTTTTCATCTATCTATTCATAGACCCCCAACCTATTTTTTGAAGCACACCTGACCTATTTAACATTAGTATTGACCCACTTATTACTATATTAGTCCTTTATTTATCAAGTATTTTTTGTATTCTATTTTAGTACCTTTGATTATTTATGTAAGTACTTTATCTTCTATTTTATAAACTTAAATATTTAAAACAAGTTTATTATCATCCCTCAAGGAAGCTCTTGCTTTCAAGATCTAGCTAGCGCTAGGAAATCCGCCTTATCTATCTAACCAAACATTTTCTTTAGTTTTGTCATATTTTTAGGTCATTCCTCCCAAGCCAAAGATGAGCTCTTCACAATCATTTAATTTAATGCATGGACAGTCAAATAAGTTTTTCTACCATACCCATATCTAGTTTCTTCTTTACTCTTTATTGGAACATAAGCTAAAATTCTCTGAAACATTATGGCATGCTCGGTGGGACCCTTGAGTCTTTTCTTGGGTTCATAGTTTCATCTAGGTTCTTTCTTATTCTTATCTCTTTGTTCATACAATGAAATCAACATTTTATTTTGGGCTTAAAATAAATGTCATGCATTGGTTACTTATAATTTTAGCTCATGTAGTTTAAATTAAATCAAAGTAATCAACTGTAGTTTCACCCTTGTCACACACATAAGACCAAACCACTTACATCTCAAAAAACAAATAAATAACTTGATATAAGGCCCAACTAGGATTTCATCACCTAATGGTTACCTTACCCTTTCTCAACAATCTTACGTGGAGGTCATTACCAAGGGGAAAACCAAATCAACTCTCTGGTTCAGTATAAACTCTAGAAATTGGTATATATTAGCTAAGCTCCTGACACCCTTATTACTATAGTGTGTGAAGTTAGGGGGTAGGCCCCAATACCAAGCCATGTATTTATTTCCAATACAAATCCTTTTGAGATCCTAAACACAACCTAAAACAAGCCATAGATTTATTTTATAGTACCCACTCTACAAGTTGATTTCAGTCACATGGTTCTTAAATCTTAAGGCATAACCTAAAAGAGAAACTAAAAATAAATTTAGGACTTAACATACTTTTTAATGTGTGTTTAATTTCCTTGCTCATTTATTGTCTTCTCTTTATTTAAGTGGTGAGATTATTTTTGTATTCTTTCTCCCTTATCTTGTATGGTTCTAACTCACCAATAACAAAAAAAATTACAAGAATAGAACCCATCACTAAGTCAATCAACCTCTTCACCCATGGAGTATGTATCTAAACTAAAATAATATCCTCGCCCTTCAAGAATTCCTTTCCCTTGACTAGTCCCCCAATGAGATATAGACTTTGCCACCTTCTTAGATAATAACCATGTAGCCCTTCAACATTATCTCATCACCATGCCTCACCATACTCCTACATTGATTCCACTTGTGGACCCATATTATGGCATGCCCTCCCACCTTATGGGGAACCCTTATATCACCATAGTAACCACCCAATCATCCTCATCCACTAATAATCCCTTTGATAATATTATGGAAGACCAACTTTCCCAACAAACCAACACCCTTATGCCTTACACCCCTACCAACAACTCCTCTACCCTAGGATTAACCCAACCATTAACCACCTATACCCCCCTCACCATTAGAGTAACTACTACAATCATTACTAATCTTCTTTTATCTACCCCTAATTTATTAGTCACTACTCCACTTCAAAATATTATGGTGTCTATACCTTCTACCTTACCACTGATCAACATAAAGGTCACCACCTTTCCTTTAGTTATAAACCCAAATATAACTCCTACCCAACCTACCTTAACCTCTCAATAGGTGCCCATCACACCCAACCTAGTTTACATCCCTAACTCATAAGGGCATGTACCTCTACCCACTACCCAACCACTTATATCTACCTACCCCTACATAGCATCTACCCAACTGCCTTTATCTACATATCAATATGTGGTAGCTCCTTAACCTCTTACTAATTATCAATATGTCACCCAACCACCATAATAGTATACAGCTTATAATATTTTTGGTGCATAACCCCAAACAAATCTAATTAAAATTCTCATGGATAAAATGAATACCTTAGAGTCATCCATCTTTGGTACTCACAACATCTTATCTTATGACCAGATATGTCACAAACCCATTCACCCATCTATCCCTGTCAGACCATATCCTCCTTATTGGGAACTTCCCAAATTTTCTAAATTTAAAAGTAGGGAGGATCCCCAATAACACCATAGGGAATTTAGGAATGCATTCTATTTGATTTCTTATGATGATGCCTTCCTTCTTTGTACCTTCCCCATGTCCATGTCTAGTCCAGCATTAGATTGGTTTAGTTCCATAACCAAACATTCTCTCTGCTCCTTCACCCAACTGGTCTAAAATTTCTTGGATCAATTTTTAATAAACGTTTCCAAGAAAGTCTCCATCACTAACCTTTACTTTATCCAACAATTTGATGATGAATCTATCGATGATTTTGTATCTCATTAGAGGAGCCTAATCAATCAACTTTCCTTCTCTTTACCCCAACCCAAATTGATATAATTTTTTCCCAAGCATGTGACTCTTCTACATTGTGTTTGAAAATATTTAGAACCTTTGATGAAGCATTTACCATGGCATGTAATATATAAAATAGAGCCATCAATAAAGGAAAGTTAAAGTTGAAAAACAAAAACTCTACCTACAAAACTAATGAGACCTCTTCCTCTTAACTAAGCAACCAAACCAATACCAATGCCAAAATCAAGGGAACTATAAATGTGGTTGTCCTTAAGACCACTCCTCCACCATTTGTTAATAAACCAAACTCCTCTAAATCCTCAAAGCAAAACATGAGAAACCAAAGCCAAAATAATCATAATCAATTTACTCTACTTGGAGAATATTATGTTTCAGTCCCAGAGAAGTTATTGAAAGCTAATATAATACAACTTCCTCCTATCAAACCCCCTCAAAATTTTGACTCTTATCATCTTGCACCTAGCTAGTATAATGATAATTACCTATGTGCTTTCCATCAAGTAATGGGGCATGATGTTAGTAGGTGTAATACCTTCAAAAACATTGTCCAAACCCTCATTGATAAGGGGGATCTTGTGTTTGATAACCAAAATACACCTCTAAACATAGCCCTTAACATTTTTAGACAACCTTTTCCCAATCATGCACCTACCAAAAATGAGATCAACAAATTCAAGTTTTCTCATGATGCCCATAACATCAATATGGTTCTTTACACACTCATTGCTGAAGAAATTATTACCCAATCTACCCATTCTTCACCTTATCTACTTATTGAGGTAGTGGAGTTACCTTCTCTTCCTTTGGATATCTAAACCAAGGAAGTAACCTTTTTCTCTCCTCCACTTATTAACGTATTGGATCCATCAACCCCTCCTTTAACTAGCATACCCAAACAATCAACCATCACCACTTTACCTCCTCCCTCAACTACTAAACAATTCACTTCCCCTTTAGAGATCATTCCCAAGGAATAAACCACCACATATTCACCTCTCATATGGGAATCACCCATCCAAACCTTGTATCCTTTGATTGAGGAGAAGGATGAGGTCAGCATTCCCCTTTTTTAACCTATGGGTTTATCTTTTGAGCCCACTACCTAGGGAACTAGACCAGTTTATAAACCATTCTCTAGACTAGTTTAGAGATTGGAGTTTATCTCCAAACCTAACATAGATCGAGCTACATTTTGGAAACAATTGGGGCTCCCTTACATCACCAAATAGTAAACTCTAAACACCTTTTTGATGGACCAACCTACCACTTCTATTATCGAACCCACTATCATATCAACCCAACCAATCGATGCCTCTACCAACCTAACCATCCAAAGAAACCAAATCCAAAAAACTAAATCATCCTCTATCACTTCAACAAAACCATCCAAAGCCCTTGGCATCTTCCCTACACAAATCCTTAATAATCTATCCTTGAAATGGGATCTAGCCTCACTAGACCCACCAACTAAGCACCAAACCAAATCAACCAAGGAGGTAAAAATAGTAAAAGGATAGAGGTCCAAACTTATACCTCCCTTAACCTTTCCCTATATCTTGGGGCCTCATCCCTCCACTTTGATTAGGAAGTTAACTATCTCAACCAAAACCCAACCACTACTATTGGTTATACCATCATTCTTGTTTTCGTACATGCCCATATTTTTTAAACCATTAATAACCAAACTACCTACCTTTAAACCTCCAATTTATCAACTTCCAACTTACCAAAACCAAAATCATCAACTAATGACACAACCTCACCCAAAACTTCTATCACCAAGCCCATTTCTAAAAATACTTCCATTTCATCAACCAAGGCTAGAACCTATAAAACCTCACCACCTTTAGCTAAGTGTTACTCAACTATTTTCCAAAGGTTACTGTAAGATTCTTGCTTGACCTTACCCCCTATTATACCATTTGTTCCTCTAGGTCTAAAACCCATTTGGTATAATGACCACCAAGTATTCTCTTATAATAGGACACCCAAGCATGACATGGATAACTAAAAAGCTATCCAAACCATAATCCATTAGCTCTATGATGAGGATGATCTATTAATATATGAACCTCACATGAGCCCACTATTAGTCTAATAAACACTAGCCACTACCCAACACCTACCTACTCCCCCACTCTCACCTTAGAGTGATGAATAGCCAAACCAATCTCCTACCCCATCTCTTCACTCTATCCATTTTATCCATGTGGTCATAATAGCACAATAAAAGGATAAAGGGAAGGCTAAAGTGTCCATCCCATGGACATACCCATCTTCCACCTCCCAACTGAGTCAAAATTATGCACTTTCACCTTCAACCAAACCCAAGGTATCTTTCTTAGGTACCTCTTAATCCAAGCCCTCTGAGTCAATCAAGAGAGTGGTGCTCAAATAACTTCACCAAACCCTAACAAATATGAGGCTATATGATTTGATTTCTAACTCACCTCATCATCACCAAGCAATGATAGAGGCATTATAATTAATAGAGGTCTAACTTGAAGACCCTAAACCTTTAGTATCATTTATTAGTTCTCTCCAAATTTATAACCTTATCACCTTCAAGTATTTGGAAATACCTTATATCCACTGTGATGACCTAGACCCCCTATTTTCATCACTACCTACATCAACCAAACCTTCATCAAATAGGTTATGATTGATGGGTAAGCCAACATTAATATCATCTCCTTTCATGCCTATGATCAACTCAATCTACCAAACAATGACATGTCTAAAACTTTGGCCATCTTTCGATCCTTCAATGACACCATGGCCACTACTTTGGGGACTATTATCCTTCATATCCATTTAGGTCCTTGCACACTCCCTAAACTCTTATATATAGTGGAAGGTGAATTTTGATATAATGTTTTATTGGGATGACCTTAGCTATGCTCCATGGGTTATGTACCCTTCATCATTAAATTAAATTTGAGCATGAATGCCAGGTTATCACTATACAAGTTGACCCAAGTACCTTTTCATCATGAAACATGACTTATCAGCCTAATGACATCTTCTTACATCCATGTAACACACCCTCATCAGCCAAATATAAACCCTTAACTATGAATAATGAAGTCATATCCTCTTATACCAATGAGGAATCTATTAGATCATCAATCCCCTCAGACTAAATCTCCACCATAGACCACTTGGAATCCACATTCCAATGTATTTCACTTGGGTAATATCATCTCCTCACCTTTAATGCTTTCCCTACTCCCCAAGAGTATGGGAAACTTGACCACCAACCCAGTTATGACCCAAATATTGGAACCATTATTCCTTTTAAGCCTTCAAAATATCAAACCCATTTCATTTATGGGGGACTTGATAAACCACTTGATACTTCTATCACCTTTTTTTCCCTTAAACATTCACCTCCAAATTCTCCTATTTAGATAAACTAGGGTTTACCAAGACATATCTCCACTGGTGTGCTTGGAAAGGATTTGGGCTCAAATGATATGAACATAGTATACATGAGTTGATTTTAATTGAAACCAAAAAACCTCATGAGAAACATGGCCTTAGATTCATTCTTTCCAACCTAAAGAACACCAAACCACCTACCACCACCATTATTTAGGAAGACATCCCTTCCCCACCAACCTCTTCTCCACCCAAGTTTAAAGATGATGACATCATCCCCTAAATTTTTCTTCATCAACATGATCAGCATTAGACTCCTAACTTATCAATAGGAAGGGGAAATTATAACCATCCCTATGATCCAACCTGAGATGATAAGAGATGACTCTCCTACCATTAATACCATTCAATGTCAGGATGATGATTCTATTCTCACCTTTCTTGGTACCCTAGATTATTCCATCCACAAATATCTTTCTCTTAAGACTTTGACCATGTTGAATGAATCCACCATAGATATCAACTTGGGCACTCTGGACAACCCCCACATTGTCAAAATTGGCTAATCATTGAATTATAAAGACCTTCAAGACTTCCCCTCCTTGCAAGACTATAACATATCATTCATTTGGTCTTACAGTGACATGCCTAAAATTCAGACCCTTATGAGTACCACCCCATTTTCTCTTGTGTTTGGATATCAGTCTATCTTACCTCTTGAGGTCCAAATTCCTTCTCTTCATATATTTTCTCAAGATCTCATTTCTGAAGATGATTATTACCAACACCATTTAGCCTAGCTTGAGATACTTGACAAGAATAATTTAGCCTCCATTAACCATCTTCATGTCTATCAAGAGTGCATTAAATATGCCTATAAAAAACACCTTAAAGTGCAAATTTTAACATCATAGACCTCTTCCTAAAGGAAAATAAACATATCACAAATATGGATAAAATCAAGCATGGTAAGTTTACTTTCAATTATCTTGGACCTTATATCATAATTCAAAATTATGGATCAGTGTCTTACTAGTTATCCTCTCTTAAAGGCAACCCAAAACTTGAACCCCTCAATACTTCACATCTGCATCCTTTCTTTTGTTAAAAAGGATTGAGCTCACCTTTTTATTTGATTTAAGCTCATCCCTTGCTTTCAAACCACATTCATCTCCCCATTTTAGGGGAAACCAATTAAAATTGAATCATGTGATTATCCATCACAATCATGGCCTAATATTAAACAATGGGTACTACAACTCTACCCATGGCATGATTCTCATGGTACTTCTAGTCCCTTTTTAGGTAATGGATTCACATGATCATTTTCAACTAAACTTCTTTACACCTACTCAACCTTCTTGTGATTTTAGTTTTACCTTCATAAAGGTGAGCCTTTAATGTTATATAAGAAAGTCTATGTCAAGAAAGGACCACACTAAGCAAAAAAATCAAAATCAAATCCAATAGCAATCATGGGTCATTCCTAGCATTTTTAGACTACTCCTTTGAAGGATAGCTATTGAAAACATATTTGAAATTGTTCAAAGTAAGGTAGATTGCTCCCTTGAATTAAAACTATCAAAAGCATTAAGCAAAGCACACAAACTTAGACCACTCACTTAAAGGATGGCTAAATAAAGCATCTGTCAAATCAAGTAATTACTTGGAAGCTTCCCACATTGATCAGCTTCCTCAACCCTCAAAGTAATAACAAAATAGTAAAAATACCCATTATCAATCAAAAGCAAAAAACAAAATAATTTTGAAAGCCACAATTGGATCTCATGAGTATACTTCCTATATCAATCAGTCTACACCTTGTATGACATAGACTTGTTTATACTAACTCTTTGGTAACCTCCAGAAGATGCATGCTAGTCTCACAAGAAGGTTCCATTTTCATCTATCTTCCCTCTAACATTATAAAGCAAAGGATTTTGAGCTCACTTGACATAATGTGATCGAGACACCTTTTAACTAACTAATGAATGCTGATGTGAAGTATTTAAATGGCTTTCATTCCTTAAGCCAAACTGACTTCGGTCTTATTTTAGTGATTTCCAAAAACAAGCATCATGACCTTTTATTATCTTGTCATAACTGGTTGATATATTCACTAAGACATTTCTCTCTTGATTATATTTTTTTTCTCACATCTAGTGTTTTTATTCAACCTACTTTATGTGTTTTTAACTTAAGCAAGATAACCATGATCATAACATCATATCCATGTATATCATAAGAAAAAACAAATCACATTAACATATCCATCAAATATCATATTAACATCAGACCATCCATAAACAATAAAGCAATAATCAAACATCATCATCATATGCTCATTCAATTTTAGCATAAACATCATCATCGTAACCATAAATGTCATAAATATACATCATTATCATAAACCATGTCCATAAACATAACCATAAACATCATATTAACATCATACCATCCATGAACAATCAAGCAATAAAACCATTTTTACCACATGTCTAAATCTAAATAAGGAAACATATACTCATTTAAATTTATAATGTCATAAACATCATCACAAACATAAAACAAAATCAATATCATCGCATGCCTAAATATGTGAGTCCACATTAGTATCCATATCCATAACATATGCATAATCCATATAACATCATCAATGATTCATATGAGCATCACATCATAAATATTAAATCAAACCATGAATGATAAGAAATAAATGATGATCATATCTATAAATCATGAGTCTATCATCAATAACATCATAATGTATACAATAATATACATATCTCTCTCTCAAAATATACATATCACTACATCAACATACAGACTAGTATCAAAATGATATACAATAAAACATAGTACCCCATAACTATTCCCTTAGGGCACCACTATCTCCTAGGGCACCGCTACTTCATAGTGCCTATACTCCTAAGGTACCTACCTATCCACCTATAGAAGTAGCCCACTAACCTAATGTCATAACACTATCACCACCTACCAAACTAGCTCTATACTCACCCCATTAGGGATCATTAAGATAACATCTTAGGACTATGGCTTCATAGTATCATATATCCTCCACTATGGCTAGATACCATTCCATAGGGATAGTGCTTGATGGTTTTATGAATGCTACATATCCTCCTCTTATATATTTGAGGGAGTCTCTCTCCTAGGTGACCAAGGCTAGTGAAGATCTACCTTGATCCCTCTCACTCATAACTATAGCCACCTAACCTTGTGCTACTTCCAACTAACCCTATAATGCTACCACCTGAGCCTATGATATGGTTAGTGCTACTCCTACTTGTGCACCTAGGGAAATCCCTTGTACATGTGCCTACTGACCTCTATGAAATGGGTCAACATCAATAGGCTACCTACCACCATCATTACCACAAAAATATATTGCTTCATTTAATGTTTGGTACCATGTAAGGTAACCATCTACAAATCTTGCATCATCAATCTTGCACCTAGACAACAATTCCTCATGATCAAGAAAAGTCTAAACTAGTTGTGGCTTAGGTAGTAGAATATCTACATCCTCTCACTTGTATCTAAGAAATGAGCCAAAAATCCCTTATACTAGGTTAAACTATCTCCACACCCTATCTAAGGGGATGAACTTTTCCTCCCCATTCTACCTACCAAGATTCCACCTTTAACTCTACATGCATAAGGTGTGTCTCTTGTATCCCACCCACTCTAAAAACTTGACATATGGCCTCCAGATCACATCACTAATAAATAATGCCTTTAGTACACCTATTCATTAATCAATGTTATGCACCCCTCCACCCAATCTTGATAGATCAAAATCATCTCTCCACCTCATGAATCCAACTATGGGGTCTATTTAGGCATACCCCTCTCACGATAGTCCCATTAGCCATAAAACTTGGATGTGCTCACATGCCCAATAGTGTAGCATGAACCTAATGTTGATGTTATATCTCCTGTGAGATATGAAACCCCATAACTCCCTATATATCTAGACAAGTAACATAGGCACCCAAATGAATACTATGTAGCCTAGAAACATCTCAGCTAGTACCCCCAATAATAGATATAAAAACCTCCCACTACTTGAATTTTGAATAATATGATCATCATCATCATGAGTAGTCTTTTATCATCCCTCACCATCTGATATATTAGGGTGTATCTAAACCCTCTAACATACCATTTGACAAGATCATAGTCATCTCCATGTAATAGTTCTAATAGCTCATCTCTCTCCTCCTGCTCGATGTGATAAATTAGATCACCCCATATGGGTAACTAAGTTAAGATATTCATCTCACCAATTAATAGAAATAAGGTGTCCATGGTCAGATCCTATCTCTTAATGAGGGCCATGATCATTGCTACATTCCATGACATGTACTAGTAATGTAACATTGCTCCCAGGCCCACCTCCTCTATGTGAGCCCAAACTAGTACAATCATCCCTCAATTTATCTCTAAGAAGATACAAGGAACTAGACCTTGCATCTAAATCTACTCTCATGCTTTCAAGGTTTATTAGAAGACAAACTTAGTTCACTACCACATTTTTGCCTATATAAACTATGTCACCCTCTTTTAAACCTACCCTACTGTACCCATTTGACCATTACCTATTTCCCTCTAACACTACCCTTTACCTTCTTTATCAAACCAAAAAATCACACTATTACCTATCACACCCTTGACCTCCCATCAACTGAACACTTCAAACATCTAACATTCCACACACCCAAATTACCTTAAAACCTTATAACATTTAAGAAAAAATTTTAAAAGCTTTTCCAAACCTGACTGAACACCAATGATCATGGTGACCACTAGTGATCAAACAATAATTCTACCAATGGCCATCGACCACTAATAATCAAGCTGACCATTGATGGTTATTATGTGTGACTACTAGTGGAACACACCTAACCCTAGCTTTCCCTAAACCCCACCTAACCAGCAAAAAATTTAGTAATTTCTAAAAATTTCTACCTCCTACCCAACCATACCTAACCTAATCCTTCTTATTTTGATTTTCACCCACCAATTTTAACAAAAATGAAATAAAACCTATTACTTGGGTTAAACCCACCCTACCAAAAAAATACAAAGAAACTCATTTCAACTTTAAATGCATTTGTGAACTCACATCTATTCTACCAATTAATAAGCAACCCCTACCTCATTCTTCAATCATCATCAAGGAGGAATATTGGTACCCACTACTTGGCCTTGTCTATGTCCACCTTACATCCTCTCCAGTCTACTTGGTCAATCCTAATCAGCAACCCACCCACTAGTAAGTCACCATTAGAGCTTTAGCATAAAATACCAAGACTCAAGTCACCAAAGTCAAAAAATACAATGAATGAAAATGACTCCTTTGATTCACTTTTGTTTTTTAACCTTTTTAGGCTTTTACACCTTGACCATTGATAGTTTGGGTGACCATCGATGGTTAACCCTAAAGACCCTGACCATCGATGATTAGTCTCCTAGATGTTTTTCACCTAACCAACTTTTCAAAAAAAATTAACACCCACACCAAGCACCCACCCATGGAGACTACCTTTTCTACCCACCTCAACCAACCACCTGATCACCTCACCATTGGTCCATTTTGGCCCAACTAATGCATGTTTTATAATGACTTTTTTCGAGTCATTTTTTACCATAATGATAACTATTTCCATGTTGACCACTTATTGAACTTACACTACCTTACACACACCCAAATAATTAGTATTTTATTAGGAACACTTCCTACCTTAGATACCTATGACTTCACCTAACCAATTTATGTTTTCCTAGGATCACTTCTTGCCTTAGATACCCATGGAAACACTAACCTTGCCTAGGATACTTAAATTTATTAGTGAACCTAATTTCCATGCTTAAATTTAGTCACATGGTTCACTTGTCACTTGTCTTCCTAACACTGACCTTAATTTTTACCAACTATGGTAACCTAGTCAATGCACAATCTTGGCTATCACACTTTTTTTGCACTTTGTGAAATTTTTTCACTATAATTCCCAACATCTAATGTTCATCTATCATCACCACCTCACCCACTTATCAAACCAACACCCATTTCTATTTCACGTCATCAACTCCCATTTTGAGGTGGAACACCTCTTCCAATGCTTAGGGGCAACTAAACCTTTGACTCACAATCCATTTTTACTTTAAGCCTTATTGATACAAACTACATAACAAAAAGGAAAAAAATGTAGACACTAAAAATTTGCACATGATGATTTCAAATGTTGTAATTCCCCTACACCACCTTAGGACCCCCTTGGGCTGAGCCTTGACCGTTTGATACCAAACCTACCTAATGCTAGTCAATTTAACCTAATAACTTAACCTACCTTTTAACCCGACATAAACTTAACCCTATATCTTTGATGGTCACTTTAACCATCAATGGTCACCCTAACCAATGATAGTCAGGTTTCACCATCTAAACTAGCTTAACTAACCCTTCACTTTGACTTGCTTTTCTATAATTAAATGTCTAATTTGCATGTGATCTCATGCATGCCAATGTTAAAATTATATAAAAATTTAAACCCCTTATTAACATCATGTGATCCAATACATGCCTATAAGAAGAGAGGAACATGAGGTGAAAATGGATCCATTCATGACTTCAAGAGCTTTTGTATCTAGAGTTTATTTATAGGTCACTTGTTCTAGTAATCTACTGATGTACCCATCACATTAGAGAGACAACTTGCCACCACCCCTTAGCTGATAGCCAAGTATCATTACTCTACTAGAATCATGCTAGACTCCACTAATGAGCCAACCACCTCAATCATTCATCTGATTAACCTCTAGTAAGATAAGTATTTATTTTAAATCTATCAATTACTTGGTTTTCATTTTTCAATTAGCCTAACATAAACCAATCTCTCATAATTACCTTTTATGACCCCATCAATTTGACCTTTTTATCACCCAAACCTAACACATAGTAACCATCGATGGTCATTCTAATTGTTGATGGTCTATCCAACTACTGATAGTCTATCTAACTATTGATGGTTATTTCAAACACTAATGGTCACCTCAACCACCAATGGTCACACTAATTACCGATAGTCACTATGGTAGGAAATAACAAAAAGCTATTTTCCCCCACTTACCCTAAACCAAATCCAACTTTCTTTCTATCTATTTATTCACAGACCCCTAACCTATTTTTTGAAGCACACCTAACCTATTTAATATTAGTATTGACCCACTTATTTATATATTATTCATTTCTTTATCAAGCATTTCTTATATTCAATTCCATTACCTTTGATTATTGATTCAAGTACTTTATCTTGTTTTATAAGATTAATTATTTAAAATGTGTGGATTGACAACCCCTAAGGAATCTCTTTCTTCCAAGATATAGCTAGCACTAGGAAAACCACCAACCTATCTATCTAACCAACCATTTGCCTTAGTGTTGTCTTATTTCCAAGTCATTCCTCCCAATCCAACAAGGAGATCTTCACAATCATCTGATTTAATGCACGCATAGCTAAATAGGTTTTTCTACCATACCCATATATATTTTATTCTTTTCTCTTTCTTAGAACATAAGATGAAATTATTTGAAACACCATGATCTATATCTAAATGCACTAGATTGAAATAAATGATGAATCCATAACCATCTAGGTTATTGCATCTATTTTCAATAAGTATTATGTACTATAAACCTACATCTAATATAGACACTAACATCAATGTAACCATCCTAGGTTGACACAAATGTTTATGGCTACAAAGGTACTTTATCAAAAATTTGGCATCTATTCTAGAATTTTCTTCTAGCCTTATTCATACCTATTCTATATCTAGATTTTTATTAGCATTAAAACTAGCTAAGTATCTTGTTTTTGTGAATCTAGGAATTTGACTCAAGAGAGGATGGTTAGTATGGTGTTAGTTACAAACTGAAAACAAAATGAAAGACACTAACTAGCATAACATCTCTAGGCCTAGACACTAGGGAGAGCTTAGTTAACAATCATGAATAAAAAACACAACTAAAATGAAAAAATAAACTTTCTTTTACCTTCCTTGGATGATCCAAAATGCTTGTTGTAGTATTTTTCTTGGCTTGTACTCATCAATGGAAGCTTGGATACCTTCATCTCTCCTTGGCACCTTTGGCTTGTGGCTTGGCTTGGAATCAATTTGGCATGGTAACCCTAGTTGATTAAAAGATTTGAAATCAATTCTACATTATAACTTTACTTAATCATGTCTTTTGACTATATTTTAGCATAATAAATTTTCACCAAAATAAATTATAAATGATGTGTTAAGGCCTCCTATTTATAGATTTTTGAGATTGATCAGAATCAACCTAAACCATCCTTCTCAGGATTGAGATGTGTGGATAAGGATTAATCCAATTATGTAATTAAAATTAATAAATAGGCTTATCAATATTTGGGATAGAGGAGCAATTAAAAAGCATGGAGGGATTTGATGAGGCATGAGAGTCATGAATCCTAATATTTATGGCATTTATGGCCTAGGGATGTCTTCCCAAGAAATGAGGTCACCTGATGATGTAGATATTCAATATTTATTTCCAAAAATAATTATTCAACAAGTTTCCATGG
The DNA here is from genome assembly GCA_037957365.1 of Torreya grandis. Taxonomy (NCBI): domain Eukaryota; kingdom Viridiplantae; phylum Streptophyta; class Pinopsida; order Cupressales; family Taxaceae; genus Torreya; species Torreya grandis. The sequence goes on along the minus strand of JARHVA010001250.1, from coordinate 1,443,810 downwards.
AATTATTGATTAGGATTTAATTTGGTTTAATTATATATTAAGCATGTTTAAGCAATGTATGCACAAATTACTCAAATTGATTAAAATAACTTCTTATTGATCCAAATTTTGACTGGATTGGAATTAGAAGTCAATGTCAGATGCGTTGGATCCATTATCCCATTTAGGATGTTACCAATAGAAAATAACAAAGGCACGTGTCTCATGAAATAGATTTAATAGGAAAGAACAATCTAGAGCACCTAAGTGCAAAATTGGAATTTTGACTCAAAATTATCTGATCAAAATTAGCTGACCCATAAATTACATTGCCCTATTTAATAATACCCTAGTCAAGATCAACATTTAACTATATCAGGTTCAAAGCTTTTAATGTGCTTTATTTTTTTTAGGCCAAATTGTGCATTTTGGGTGGAAATTAGCCAAAATCCTGATTAGAGGTTATCGATGGCCAATTTTAGGTATCTATAGTTTCTTTTTCATTATAATATCTAGCATGGTTATACTTTCCATTTTTAGCATATCTCAACATAATAAATTTAGTATATGTTATATCTAAGTTTTATAATTAATTGGCTTGTTATAGATCTATTTATCACCCATATTCTTATTCAATTATGTATTATTAACCATGTATATCCCATTTTAGGATACACATCCAATTTAACTTTAAACATTTGGTGAACATGTCCCCTATTTTTTGAATCAAAACCCTAGTTTGCATGTTAGGGTTTTCTTCTTCAAAATTTTATTTCATATCCCCATATTTATTTTTCATATCTGATTTTTTTATATAAGCATTACTTAAGGCATGTTTATTTATATTATTTCTCTATGCATTGTGCTTGCTTTCTTTATGATTGGGTATAAAGTTATGAATGTCCTTATGCAAGGTTTCATAAAGTCCCATCCATTGGATAATTTGTTTAATGTTTCTAATGATCAATTTATTACATATAAGGATATTATGGCATATCAAAAACATGATAAAATTGATTATAACTATGATAATTACAAGTTTAATTTATTTTGTTGAAAATAACATGTTTTCATATGATTGAGTATGATATTGAATGTGAATATGAGGAGCCTCATTCACCTACTTCTATTTCCAATAGTGAAAGGCCTAAAAAGGTAAAAATCATTCATTTCATTGAAGATAATATAATATATATGAAGGAAGTTATCTTTAAAGAGGATGAATATGTTTCATGCATAAATTCTCAAGATGAATTAAAAAATTGAATGTTTTACTTATTTTTCACATGATGAAAATGTTGAAAAGGATGATTGTGTGATTTCTTTCCAAAATTATGATAGTGTTGAAAATATTTTTCCTTATTTATATCACTCAAATAAAAATACTAAAAATTATTTTATTTTTATAGATAATATTGATCAAAATGCATGTTTTACTTCTTCCCCTCTATACTTGCTTGGAAAGATTAAAATGAAAATGCACCTCTTTTAAAACCTTTCCTTGAAAGTAGCATTGTATTCTCTCTACCTCCTTTTTTTTAAACTCAAAAATGGAAATGAAGCTTATATTTTTCCTTTCATTAAAAATCAAGTAGAAAATATTCCTCCCCCTCCCTTTTATTTTAAGCTCAAAAGCATGTTTCAAGTTTCAATAAAGCAAAGGAAATTACTTCTTCTACTCCTATTATATGTCATGAAATTTTAAGCAATGTATCACCTTGAAATGATAATGATATCAAACTTATTATTACTCAAAAGGATATACTTTCCTCTTTATACATTGGTGTTCCTTTACCAAATATTAAAAAACCATGTGATGATCTTGATTTGTAGGGTGGTAAAGAATCTATCATTCATATGTTTCATATGAATGGTATTGTACAACCTCTAAGAAAATATTCAAAATATTTACCCACCTCCACTTGTGATTTGATATATATCATGACTACAATGAGAAATCATCAAAAACAAGTAAACACCCTTAAGTTAAAAGTTTCTTATCATGAGGTTACATTTTAGGATAATGTGTTAGGGAAACAACCTCTTACTCGAGATGTGTTTGAATCTCCTTAACCCTTTAAATTTATCATTCCTAAGTTCTCCTCATTAAATGGTTAGTGAGATCCTTCTACTCATTTAAATTAATATATATGCACTCTTTTTAACATTGGACTAAATAAGGATGCTTTTTATTAAAAGGTTTTCATCGAAGTTTAGCTCAAGAGTTCTTGATTAGTTTTATAGCCTCCCAAATGGTTCCTTATCCATATTTCAAAAACTTGAAGATTTATTATTATCCAAATTTTATTGATACACCTTACCAAATTTACCATTGGAACATTTACAAGTATTAACACAAAATTAAAATGAGTCCATTCTAGACTACGTTATCATATTTAAGGACATATTTTATTCCTTAAACTATACCCCCTCATATTTGGATGTGCAATTTATATTTAGTAGGTGTATTCTTTATCCTCTTAGAGAAATATTAGTGTGTAAACCCTTTGCTTCATTGTATATTTTATATTGGGATGTTCATAAATATGTATGTGATTTAACAAATACAAAAACTAAGTTACCTACTTCACCACCTAAAGGCAAACATGATACAAATAACATTTTCAAAACAAACAAACCAACTAAAAAGGTCATGAACCAATTCAAAAATCCTCTTCAAAAATTATAGTTCATACTAAAGAATAAATAGTAAAGGTCTTAAACAAAGTAAAGGAACATACTTACATAGTATGTCCTATAATGAAACCTTGTGACTCTACAAAAGGATAACAACTTCAATTTGATTGGTACCATGATATATTGTACACATTATTGGATAAATTAATGATAAATGTTCCTCATAATTCTCATTACCCACCACATAAATTTGAAAAGTTAAACCCACAACACTTTTTCTCTTACCATGGTATAAACAAGGATTGATATAATGATTGTTTTACTCTTGAGAATAATCTTACACAGCTAATTAGGAAATTATTACATTTTGAAAAGACATATCTAGACCTATTTCACATACTTATTATAAAAGGTTCAAGACATCCCATGTTTATCTTTTTAAGGATCACATGGTCCATCAACCTTCATATAAGGTGACTATTAGTATAATTCATTATCCTAGTGCACCCTCTCCTAGGACTAATCTCTCCCACACTGATCCTACCAAGAAAACATTGGTCGATCAAATCCTTCATAAGGATACATGTGGAGAAGGTGAACCTACATAGTAGATATGAGAACATAAATAGATACATATAGATTTAGAGGATATTTTTACTGATACTTTAGAGTCAATGATATAAACAAAACCAATAGTTTTATTAACACATGATCATTATAATCAAGCTTTCTTATTTCCATCCAAATTTCATTACCACTATAACATAAGCATTTAATTACATGGAAATATTTGTTATAAAATTTACCATATCCAAATGTACATTATAGAAACAAATGCAAGTATAATATACATAATGAGTAAATAACTAAACATACACTTTCATGTGAAACAAAGATATCAAATAAAAAATTACCAAAATACCATGATATAATTCCTAATTCTACTACACAACATATTTAGATATCAAGAGAACCTACACACATTTCTATTATTGTTACTCTAAAGAAACCATAGAACACTCAATGATGGGTTCCACAAATCCCTACTCCTACCCTTTCTACTTCACAACCACATAGTCTTATTTTAAATATGTAGAGTATCACATATACTATAGTGAAAAATATTGCACCTATATATGCTCCTTAGAAGCATCACCGATTTATTACACTAGTTTCATAGTGGGGAGATATTTATGACCATACTTTGGATGTGATCATATGATAGTCTTTTCATATCATATTATAAAAATACCTTAAAAATAAATAAAAAATATAAAAATATTTTTGACATCCACATATTATATTGGCTCCTTGAAATCTATGTGTTAGTTCCATGTTTATGGATAACATATCAGTTTCTTCTATGCACATGTGTTTCTATTAGTGTAGGTTTTTATTTTTCCCTATTTATTAATTAGGGGAATTGTATTTCTTGTGCATACATGGAGTTTTCCTACATTTTTGGGATAGGATAGATTATGTGGAGGTGTGTGTCATAGATGTGTCATAGTTGTCATAAGAATGTCATAAGTAACTCCCTTGATGAGAGTTACTTCTCTATTCTTAGCACCTTGTCACCACCTTTCATGGAGGAGTTACATTCTATTCTTGGGGTGCCTTGTCCACCTTTTGTGGAGGAGTTACTTACGTACTCTCCTATATATATTCCTCACTTTGGCCATCTCATGCTAATCAGATTTTGGTTTTCTCCATTTTGTCTTGTGTAATTTATCTTCTTGTGTTATTTTCAAATTACTTTAGCATCTATGTGGTGTACACTTGCTTCAACTCATGTGATCACATTTCCATTGCACTCACATTATCTAGATTCTAACAACAACTCTGATATGGTATCAGAGAAAGAATGGTAATCATGTGTATGGTTATGCTTTTAGTTTATTTTGAAATCAAGCGGAGTGGAGTTATCTTTGTTTTTTTTATTTTTAGATCTGATCTAAAATTAAAAAACTTTCAATATCATTTCTGGTATAGTTTCCTTGGGATCCTTGGCCTTTGGGTGTCTTGGCTATCTTCTCTCTAGTCTTTACAGGGGCAGCAACAACTTCAGGTGCTAGTTTTGCTTCAGCTGGGTGCCATTATAAGGAGTAGAAGGAGGAACATCCTTTCCAATAGCTAAACTTTTGGTCTGTGCCAACTTCAGCTCCAGCACTCCATGCCACACTTCTGGCTACACCATCTTCCTTTCTATAGCTTCTTCCAAGTAGCAAGTAGTCAATTCTAGCCAAGCCATAAGATGTACGACATCCAGGTCTGCTATTTTTTTAGTTTTTTGCAAAAAAAATTAGAACTGTGCCTTTTTTTTGGGATGCCACTTGCTATTTTGTTTGTTGTCTAAAAATAAGGACTGCACCTCTTTTTTGGTGAAGATATTCTACCATAGTCCTCTTTTGCAATGCCACAGTCCTCTTTGCCACTTTTGTACCAGTAGGTCTGTAATTTTTGTCTTTTTTGCTGTAAATTCTGGAATATTTTTTGGCACCCCTTCCTGCTTGGCGTCCCATGTGGGCCCTTGGACACATGGCTTTCATCAATTTTGTCTTTGCTTTACTTTTTTCAGTTAAAAATTGAGTTGTTAAAACAAAAATTAGTTAATTTGACTAAATATTCAGTTTTATAGACAATTTTGTATTTTTGGGGTTTAAATTTTAACTTGTATCTTTGACCTACGAAGACGAAGGGTGAGGCCCAGGTTGGTGGGAGGCCAATTTCCCCTCACACAAACCTCCTTTGGATTCCTCATTCCATGTTGAATCTAACGAGTGGTTTAGAAGGCCACTTTATCTCTCAAAATAGGCATTTTTTTAATGTTTTAGTGATTTTTTTGCAAAAACTCAAGTTTACAAGAAAATTGAACCTTTAATATCTTGCAAATGGTAGCTTAGATTTGGGTGTGAATTTTTGAAAAAGTGTTTGTAATTCAATTATCCACAATTTAGGCTTGTTATTTGTCAAAAATGCACTAGTTTATAAAGTGCCAAAATTTTGGGTCTCTCGAGACGTATTTTCGGCTGAGTCCGATGTCGTGTTTGCTTTAGTCTTGCACTGATTGCTCTAAGACACATTCTTAGCTAAGTTTGATGTCTTTTGATCATGCACTTACATATTTATGGGGGTATTAATATTTGGGGGGGGGGGTGTGATTGCTTTTGACAACTTGATTACCTTTGCTTTCATTCTCCTTTCTGCATAAATTCACAACTTGAAATCAACACAACTTCACCTAAATTTAGCTAAAAAATGGATTATTTTCAACTTAAACCCATAACACCCTTAAACTATCATTAATGGAAGGTTAAAATGTTAATCATTCTTAGGGTTGTGTAGGATCACCATGGGTACTGAAGTAGAACCCAACACTGACGCTAAAAAGGTCAAGTGGTACAACCATAGTGATGAAGCCTATGGATTACTAAGCTTGTCTATGTCTCTAGAAATTTTCTTCCATTTAGAATCCTCCCAAACTCCCAATGACATATGGGACACCTTAGAAAAGTTATTTGGGAAGCTTGATGAGATGAGAGGTCATGAGCTCAAAAATGAACTCATAAGTCGAAGTCCTAGCAACTTTGACACCCTACAAGACTTCTTCACTAAGTTTAAGGCCCTTAGACTATAATTGAAAGAATGCAAGATAGAGAAGAAAGATGATCAACTCATACTTTATATTCTCACAAAGTTAGGTCCAAGCTATTCAGTCTTTGTCTCCACTTTCCATGCCACAAAAAGTGCCCTTGGCACTACATGGAAATGCCTTCTTTGGATTCATTCATTGCCGACTTGACTAGGGAGCAAGATAAGCTAATTCAAATGGGCACAATGAAGTCTACTCAACCCCAAGATTTTACAGCTATAAATGGTAAGGATAAGACGTTAACAAAGGAGAAGAATAAAAAGAAGAAGGACTAGGAGAAGAAGAAAGAAAACATCAATCCTACCAAAAACAACACTGAGTCTTCATCCTCCAATGCTAAACCTAAGAAGGAGAAGGTTAAGTGTGCCTTTTGTAAAAATATAGGGCATGATGAATATAATTGCATGAAGAAACAAATAGATCACCTAACTCATCTTCTAGAGAAGAACAACATAGGTGTTCTTGAGTCCATCAAGCAAAATTCATCTACCCAAGATTCTACCAAGGCAAAAGGCAAGGGTAAGGAGAAAGAAAAGGGCAAGGCCCTTATATCTATAGTAGCTTCTACATCTTCATGGGTCATCGACTCAGGTGCTTCTCACCACATGGGCTCTTCACTAGTTGATTTGTCATCTTTAGAGCCTTGTAGCATGACTTCAATTAGTTTGGGTGATGACACATCAGTTTCTATTGCAGGGAGAGGGTTAGTTGAAATAGAAGGAGGAACATTCAATAATGTTCTAAGTGTTCCTTCTCTTTCAACCAATCTCTTATCAGTGTACCAAATCACTCACATTGGTCAGGGCATGAGAGTTGAGTTTTCACCAAATTCATTGGCTATTAGGGAGTTGCATAGTGATACTACAGTGGCAGTGGGTAGGACAGATCACCAAGCAAGGTTATACACCTTCTCACATTTTGCATCACATTCTTTTCCAACAGCATTGCTGACTCATCCAAATGGATTTAGCAAATTATGGCATGAGTGGTTTGGCCACCTTAACTACCGCTACCTTGAGAAACTTTGTAAAAATGACATGGTCATTAGCTTGCCTCATGTCCAATTCTCAAAAGGACTTTGTGAGGGGTGTTCCCTTGGGAAGCATCCCGAAGCAAAATTTGACAAAGGCAAAGCTTGGAGGGCTTCACAACCTTTAGAGTTAGTCCACAGTGATGTATTGGGACCCTTTCCCAAACCATCTTTCACAAGGGCCAAGTACATCCTCACTTTCATTGATGATTTCTCTAGGTACACTTGGATATATTTTCTCAAACAAAAGTCTGAAGTGTTTGAAAAATTTCTAGACTTTAAGGGTCTTGTTGAGAAACAGAGTGAGAAATCCATCAAGGTTATTCGAACTGATAATGGAGGGAAGTATGTCAGCATCAGGTTTGACCAATTTTACACCACAGAGGGGATTGATTTGCAGCACATAGTCACTTATAGTCCTTCATAGAATGGGGTTGCAGAATGTAAAAATAGGTTCTTGTAAGAGATGGGTAGCTATATGATTCACTCCAAATCCTTAGCACCATAGTACTAGGTCGAAGCCATCAATTGTGCTTGCTACATTCAAAATAGGGTTCCTAACAAAGCTTTGAAAGGGATAACACCCTTTGAAGCTTGGCATAAAAGGAAACCTGATGTTGAGCACCTTAGAGTTTTTGGATCCCTAGCCATGGCACACATTCCAAAGAAGAAATGCAAAGCTATGGAACATCAGTCCAAGCCTTGCATCTTTGTAGGATATCTGGATGGTATTAAGGGATATCACCTTCTAGATCTAGTCACTCATGAGTTGTTCATCAAGATAAGTGTCCATTTTTAGGAGAGTCCTAGAGACTCAACACTTGACACTTCTCCCTCATCAGATCTACTTCTTCATGATGATTCTTCATCAGATTCAAATCAGCCAAAGTAGGTTCTTGACCTAGAGACATCTTCTTCTTCAAGTTTAGATAGTGAGGATAGTGATGTAGAGTCATCCACCTCTAGTCAGTCAGAGGATGAGGAGTTAGCACCTGACTCACCCACTTTTGGGCCACTTTGGGCTAGATAGACACTTGAGAGTGTTGGCACTTGGGTAGGAGATCTCGCAGATGATAAACATACTAGGGGGGATTTTCAGAGAGATCCACATGCCTTTTTTGCTACATTTTCATATCCACAAAATTTTTAAGAGGCATCAAGGGTACCTGAGTGGGATAGTGCTATGAAGGAAGAATATTATTCCTTAATCAAAAATCACACTTGGGATTTGACTTCACTTCCTAAGGGAAGAAAGATGGTTTGATGTAGGTGGATATATCAGACCAAGTTTGTAGCAGATGGGTTGGTTGATAAGTACAAGGCATAATTGGTCACCAAGGGTTTCTCATAGGTGGTAGGCATTGACTACTCAGAGACCTTTGCACCCATTGAAAACATGACTTATATTCGACTCACCTTGGCTATTGCCATAGCACATGGTTGGGATGTACATCAGAAGGATGTGAAGAGTGTCTTTCTTCATGGAGACTTAGAGGAGGAGATGTACATGGAGTAGCCGTTAGGATTTATTCAGGATTCTTCCTTAGTATGTAGACTTAGGAAATCTATCTATGGCCTCAAATAGGCCCCTCAGGCTTGGTATGCCAAGATGGATTCCTTCCTTCTCATAGTGGGTTTCACTAGGTGTCATTCTGATCCCAATGTCTACTTCTTATGGTAGGATGATTTTCTCTTGATTTTGGTTCTATATGTTGATGACCTTTTGATCACTAGGAGTTCTTCATCGGCTATTGCAGTGGTGAAGGCATCTCTTTAAGATAGATTTGACATGATAGACTTGGGTTTGTTACACTACTTCCTTGGCATCAAGATCTCATAGTCAGATTCAAGGTTTTCTCTTACACAGCCTAAGTATGCTCTTGACTTATTGGCTCAGTTTCACATGGCTAATTGCAAGCCATCTCTAACTCCCTTTCTATCAGGAGTCAAGCTTGAGGCTGATTGTTCTTCACCATTGGTTAATGCCACTCAGTATCGATAACTTGTTGGTAGTCTCATCTACTTAACTCACACCAGGCCCAACATATCATATACAATGGGACTTGTCTCCAGATTCATGCAAGAGCCTCATGAGCTACATTGGAAAGTAGCTAAGAGGATCTTGCATTACATATAGGGTTCACATAGATATGGGATTCATTATAGATTTGGCATAGAGGTTGACTTGGTTGGATATACAGATTTAGACTGGGCTGGTGATTCATAAACTCACAAGTCCACTTTTGGTTACAGTTTCTCTCTAGGTTTTGGTCCTATCAGTTGGTCTAGCAAGAAGCAGAATGTATTGTTATATCATCCACATAGGTAGAGTATAGGGAAGCTGTTAATGCAGCTACTGAGGCTATTTGGCTTCAGGGGATTCTTTTTGAGTTTGGCATTCTTATCAGGCAACCCACCATCATTTATTGTGACAACCAGAGTACCATTCAAATTTACAAAAATCTAGTTCAGCACCAGTGGACCAAGCACATAGAGATTCACATGAATTTCATTTGGGAGCTTATTCATAGTCAGGTCATTGACTTGATATTTTTCCACTCTTTGAAGTAGGTTGCAGACATCTTCACCAAACCTTTCATTGAGAGTAAGTTCATTCAACTATGAGCTCTTCTTGGGGTACGGTCCACATCTACAGTAGCATCATCTTCAGGGGGCACCACTAGCCTCTTCTTTCTTTTATGTCTCTCTTTTGGGAGGAGTTTTTTCTTATGGGTTTTCTCCTTTTCTCTATCTTATGGGAGATTGCATTTATACATGGGTACCTCATCAGGCCTAGTTGCCAAGACCCATTTTTATATTCCACACTACCCACCTAAGCTGAGCTTATGGGGGGGTATTAGTGTAGGTTTTTATTTTTCCCTATTTATTAATTAGGGAAATTGTATTTCTTGTGCATACATGGAGTTTTCCTACATTTGTGGGATAAGCTAGATTATGTGGATGTGTGTGTCATAGATGTGTCATAAGAATGTCATAAGTAACTCCCTTGATGGGAGTTACTTCTCTATTCTTAGCACCTTGTCACCACCTTTCATGGAGGAGTTATAGTCTATTCTTGGGGTGCCTTGTCCACCTTTTGTGGAGGAGTTACATACTCTCCTATATGTATTCCTCACTTTGGCCATCTCATGTTAATCAAATTTTGGTTTTCTCTATTTTGTCTTGTGCAATTTATCTTCTTGTGTTATTTTCAAATTGGTTTAGCATCTATGTGGTGTGCACTTGCTTCAACTCATGTGATCACATCTCTATTGCACTCACATTATCCAGATTCTGGCAACAACTCTGATAGTTTAATGCTTCTATTTGAGTATGATATAGGCATACACTGATACATGATCTATGCACTTATGGATTTTAGGCCTTCCTTATTTTCATGTCACTAGGCCATTCAGGGCATATAACTTCTTTGGTCATGATACTTATAGGTTATATCATTATATGGTCACTTTCTATTATCATGTTGGAGCTAATATGTACCTACACATGCCATTATCCATGATTATATCTTCTACAATGTACTTCATATGCTATGTGCTTGACTTTATTTACAAACACATTGGATCCATGGAATACTATGATATGTTTATGCTGATTACTTATGATTTCATTTATGCACTTACTTAGGTGTTTTACATTGCTATTGTCTTGATTGTCTAATCATTTGAATATGCTCAATTGTTTAAACCCTCATGCCTTTATTTTCTTCTTTGAGATTTGAATATGTCACTGATTGTTGTATGTTGAAATTTTAATATGTAATTTATTACTTTATGGATATTTGACTAAGTCATGTCCTTTTGATTATGTGGCATTTGAACATTCTCCTTATTTTCAATCTCCTTGGACCATTGTCAGTTAAATTACTTTTGAGTGCTCTTATGTGTTCTTGGTTACTTATTGAGCTTGTACTAATACTATATATATGTTCACATTGATCTTTATCATGAATTTTAGGCCTTGATGTGATCATATTATGGTATTTTAATGATAAATTTACCTATACATGTTCTCCCATATGCTACATGGTTCATTCACAGTTATATGGTTATCTTATCATTTTGATTTGAGGTAACTTCCAATTTCTATTCTTCCCTCACCTCAAAATGGGGGAATGTCATATAGGAATGTATTCCATATATTCATAGTCTCATATTTATTGGGGAAATATTTTGGAAACATGTTCCCCACACTTACTCAGTATACAACATACCTAGATCATAGTGGGGGCATGTTTTAGAAACATGTCCTCCACATTGGCACTTATATCAATTTTTAGATTTATCCATATATAGTGGGGGTATGTTGTGTAAACATGATCTCCACACTTACACCAGTTTATTTTTAGATATATAGTGGGGGTACATTTTGGAAACATGTTCTCCACACCTACATAGTTCTCAGATTGGCTAGATTCATAGGTATATGATTAAATACACATATGTGGCATAATTCTATACATTGGTACCATTATTATACATAGTTTCAACATGAAACATATCTAAGGTTAATATTATATGTAATGTGTGCTTAATATTTTAAAATCAAATTATTTTTAGATTCCAAACACTTTTAGGGACTATCACCACCACTAGATTAGAATTTTATGGACTATATTGAGCCAATCTATTGCAGTAGTCAGTTAAATTTTTGGTATGGTTGAGGTGATTAAATCATCAAATATTACAAAATTTTTAGCTTGTAATTTATTATATAATCTAGCCACACTAATTTTATAGTTTGAGTTGACTTGGCTCACTCACACTCACCAGGTTATAAGTATGATTGGGTTGCATGATTGAGCTAGTCTCAACTGCTAGGTGGCAATCCACCTTTTATCTAAGGTTGGGTGCATGTGACCTCCTGTGTGTGTGTGTGTGTGTGTGTGTGTGTGTGTGTGTGTGTGCGCGCGCGCGCGCGCGCGTGCGCGTGCGCGCACATGCAATTTCCATATTTTTATTTTTATTAATCTTATTTTTAATGATTCATAATGATACATCTTTAAAATTAAATTTCCAAAAGGCAAGATGGTTGCATCGATACCTAGATGTACTCCTAAAACTTGCTCTCTTTCAATTTCAATCATTTGAATGATTTAAATTTTATATTATAATAAATTATTATATACTATAACATGCTCTTGGTTATATTTCAGTCACTATAAAATAACTTAAGTTGGACTCAAGCAAAGCCAAGATTTGTTATACACACCCAGGTACACATTACTTTTCCTTTAAACTATAAATTTCATTACCAAATTAAAGGGGGAAATGTAGATAAAATTTATTAATTATATATCATCTTAGTATTTTAAAATTGGTAAACTCAAACCTTGTTTATTCCTCTCAGTTCTAGACCTTTCCCACTTCTACAAATCTCACATTTGCTCTCTCTTATGTCCCTTTGTCTATCTCTTAGTCCAACTAGTCTTATGTTGATGAACAAGAACTTATATCTTCCCTAGAATTACTATAACATTCTTGTATTATTCCTATGAAATTTATAAGCTTGTACCTATTTTAATACTCCCTAAACACTTGCATCTTAGATAGATACCTAAGTTGATGTAGGTGTTATGTTATGATGCAAGTGTCCAGTGCCCTGAAGTCATCTAATTTTCAAATAAAATCTAGTATAATGGTAAGACTAAGTGATTTAATGCGATGTGTTCTTCCATTAGGATCATTATATAAGTATAATTAATCCTAATTCATTATAAACATATCACAAACCTAGAATTCACACCAAAGAGTTTTTAATCAAGTACTCAAGTAAGAAAAGCTTGCATATTTTCTCTCATTTACATATTAGTCATAAGTAAAACACATTTATAGATTTTAATTACTTAAGGAGAAACCCAAGATATATATTTTACAAGTTACAAGTTAGGTCACTATTATACTTACATATCACACATTGCATGATTCACACACAACATAACATGTAGGGGATAACTACATAAGTATGAGGCCCTCTTAAGAGTATTGGATATGTAGGTAATGCTCATTGATAGATGGGTATTTGGGTTAGCTCAAAACCATGTACCCACTAACCCATTTTTACCATAACCAATATGAATATGAATAAATAGGGTTTGATCATTTGATAGGGAGTGATAATATATGACCAAGATCTGAATGCACTAGAATGAAGGTGATGATAAAACCAAAACCATCCAAGTGGTCGCATCTAGTTTCCACAAGTATTACATATTAGACACCTATGATTGATCTAGACACTAATGTCAACATAACTATCCAAAGATGATGTAAGTTTATAAAATTATAGAGGTACTTAATCCATAATTTGGTAACTATTCCAAAATATTCTTCTAGTTTACAACTTGCCTATTTCAAATCTAGATTTGCATTAGCATCAAAACCAATTAAGCATCTTATTTCTTTGTCATTGTAATATATAACATAGCTATAATTTCCATCTTTAGTATATATCAACATAATAAATTCAATATATGTTCTATTTAATTTTTGTAATTAATTAGTGTGATATAGATATGTTTATCACCCTTATGTTTATCATTTCTATATTCTTAACCCTATCTACCCCATATTAGGATCCACATCCAATTTAGGGTTAAACATCATCAAATGACATTATGACACATATTTTATGGGTCATATGGAAAATATTTATCAGATTATATGGGTTAAGTTGACCAAATTTATTAGATTTATAAAATTTATTGGATTTATAAAATTTATCAGATTACATGAATCAGATTGAGAATATTTATCAGATTACATGAATCAAATTGAGTAAATTTATCATATTACATGAATCAGGCTGAGAAAATTTATCAGATTGAGTAGATTTCTAGACATTCTATAAAATTATGACAAATAGATGATGTAATTTTATATTAATTTGAGGTAAAATTAGATTAGATTAGGGCATGAATGTTGTTCATGTAAACATTATTTTATATTTTATATTTATGATCAATGGGGAATGATGGTAATATGTAAGTACTTTGGATCTAAAGTCCATTTTTAAACATTTGATATGGAGTTTTAATTTAAATATGAAGACATTTTGGGGTTCCACCTTTACATATAAACATGGTTTAGGATTCCAAATTTACATGAAAACCTTTTTCAAGGTTACACCTTTACATATAAACATGGTTCAAGGTTACACAAAATAGTTACAATGATATTTTGAGTAGTGTAGTTAAGTTTTTTTCAACCCTCAACTTATATCACTTCTCCATCTCTAATGGGGGTTGAGGAAATTATACTCCTTAACTCATGGTTTTAACAATAACATATCCTTGGATCATAATCACCCCATGGTATTTTCCAAGTGAGTTTTGAAAAGGGTGGCTTAGTTTACATTTCTATAGGTGTATTTATTACTTAAATTTTTGATTTCAATTAATTAAGTAATCTAGATTGTTTTATATTTTTAATCACTAGTAGACATTAATCTATACATATTTGCTTGTAGTTTTTCATGGAGAAAGTGGGAAATTTGGGTTAAGATTGTCTACACCAAGAGTGGTTAATCACAGGTACCTATTTATTTTTATATCCTTTTAATCTATAATTTTAAATAGTATACTAAAATGGGATTTTATAGACACATAAAATTGGTAATAGACACTTGGAAACATTAAATTTGGCATACTTTGACATACTTGGAATTGTGCATACACATTAAACTCTTGTGCACACTTTTCCCTATCCATTTACTAACTTGTTATCTTAGGCAACCCAATTTAATAGTATAAATATTTATAATCACCATAGTTTGTGAAAGAAAAATCCATAATCCTAAATAGACTATTTCCATATCCCAAATTAATAATTTTCACTCCCAAGGTAGTATCGACAATAGTCAAATAGTTTTAGTTTTTTGTAGGTGTCTAAATTTTTTTATAGTGTCTAGGAACACTCAATAGATAATTTAAAAATAGGGACATCT
This sequence comes from Torreya grandis, assembly GCA_037957365.1. Classification (NCBI taxonomy): domain Eukaryota; kingdom Viridiplantae; phylum Streptophyta; class Pinopsida; order Cupressales; family Taxaceae; genus Torreya; species Torreya grandis. Next base: position 1,428,547 of record JARHVA010001250.1, on the reverse strand, counting down.
CTATTAGGTCAAAAATGAACACATTTCATGGGTCAGTCATAAGGGGAAATATCAAAGAGCATCTACAAATAAAAATCAAACCTAATGTCATACTAATGTATTACTCATCTAGGAATATCCTAAAAAGATTGAGATATAAATTAACACTCTCTTGAGACATTATAATAAAGGCATAAACATATAAAAACACCTAAAAATAGTATCCTTAGAGCCAATTTTGAATATAAAATACATGTCAAAGTTTTATGTTATTAAGTGTCAAAATCCAAACATTACATTGCATTATATAATGATTATAATGGTGCAAGAACACACCTAGGTGGGACAAGTACAAGAACTTTGAGCCACCTTCAAAGTATTATAATGTATAAAACACTTAATCACTCAAAAAAGAGTGGTTAGGTTTGTCCCACCCATTTTTATAAGTCATCTTGTGTCAAAATTGAAATTAGAATTTCAAATCAAGGGGAATCAAAATAATGATCAATGCAAAAGAAATAGACAAAGCACAAAAAAAATAATCTATTTATGTAGGAATAGATATTTTAGGTGGTATATACTTTAAAATTCAATTTGAAAAGTACTAATAGATCATGGAAATTATTTATCACTATAGGAGTCTAAGCTTCACTGATAACATTCATATAATTTTTGAGCTCCTATTTATTAATATGAGTAATTAAAAAATAGATATACAAAAAAAATAGTGATGATTACAAATGTAGTGAAAAATTTCATAAATAATCTAAGTGCAACCCTTATCCATTATTTTTTTAAATTCTAAATATATTAAGTGTAATATCAATTTGCCCTTTTGCATTCAATTATGTATGAATAATGCCGCATTTTGCATAATATTAATATCAATAGTTTTATCTTATTTAGATTGGAATAATCATGAAATAAATAAAATAACCATTTAAAATTAAAATAAAACTTTGATATTTTATATAATAGCTAAAAATAGTAAATGTGCAAAATGAAAATGTTGAATTGATAATTAAACTTGAAAAGAGAAAAAAATGATGAAATGATCATATCTTGATGAATATTAAAATTATTAATATGAATTTGGATTGTGTAGGTTTTAAACTAATTGTTGTCAACCAAATTTTCACCCTTGGAAGTTATTTCAAGCCTTAAAAATATAGGGTAACATGGAAACAATCCTAAGTTATGGGTGGCCCAAACTTGGATTAAATCTTTAGGTTAAAGGGCTACCTCCCCTTGATGAATCACTTAGGATCACAAACTACTATATCAACTTGATAGGAAAAGAGAGAGAGATAAACCTATTATAATGGAGGTTATTCACCAAATATGCTTGACCACAACCAACCAGATGTATATTCACTTTAATCATGAGATTAACTTACAACAAACACTACACCTAATTTTCCTCTCTACATCAACATTTCACATGAAAGTTATGAAAGATGCTTGGGATATGAGGACTAGTTAAGAGGTCATAAAATGAAACTAGTGAATATAAAAATAAATAAACATTTCAAACTTCACCTTGACACTTCATAATACCTACAAAAAGGCTTTGAAACTAAATATGCATGCTAGAGAAGGACAATAGAACTAGTCACTTGACAAGATCAACTAGTCACACACATACACACACTAAAAATAATCAAAAGATGAGGTAAAATAAAAAATTTATCATTTATCTCAAATTCTTTTAAATGGGAATGGATTCACCATACCTAGGTGGAGGATACAAACATAGCCTATCAAGGCTAAATATATAGAGAAATGCGAGAGAAAAAAGAGAGAAGGGCATAAGGGAGAGATATGACAAGTATCTCATGAGTTAAAATAAAGAATATAGTTGCTAAATTATCTCATTAGGTCTTCAAGGAAAAAATTTTATCTCTTTAATATGTTCTTCTCCTCCAAGTGGCATGAAATTTTATAACTTTGCTTGGCACCTTGCCTTGTTTTTCAAAACTACCCTTTGCCTTAGCTTGTGGTATGACAAGTGGATTCATTAATGGTCAAGACATATTTAAATAATATATTTATATTTTATTTACACCTTTCATCTTCTTAGGATCTATCCACATTGACATCTCAATGGAAATCATTAGGTAACTCCTTAGGTGTCTTGAAACCTCTTTGTCTCACTAGGACTTTCTTGCCCAAATAGCTCAAAACATGAATTCATATTCACCAAGGAAATAATTATACATTTATGAATTATTAATATCATATTATACCTATAAAAATTCATTTTTATTCATCAAACTCTCTCTAAGACCTCATTTTGCACTAAAGCTCTCATTTTCCCTCATTCCTTGTAGCCCTAAAATCATGCAAACATCCTTATGTAGAATAATGTAAAAAGTATATTTTTAAATTTATAATATATTTGATGAATTAATATTTCTTTACATCTCCATGCCAATTTTTAGGATACAAATATGAGTGGAAGTGTCCTTTTTATTCTACTCTCTCTCCTCAATTAGGCCTCAAATAGGCTTCCTTGCCTAGAAATTGAGTTTTGGACCAAAATCACTCCCACAAATTGTGAAAATCACATGAAGTATTTGATTCACTTTCCCCATTAAAATACCATGATCCATGTCAATTTTTGGCTTCTGAGACCCTGTATGGATGGGAAAACCATGAAATGGTCAAAAACCCTAGTTTAGGTGCTTGTGTAAGCTTGAGAGGCATTTGGAGTGTTTGGCAAGAATTTTCAGACTCTAAAGATTGTAAATAGTTTTTTAAGTTCTAATACATCTTATTAAAACTTATTCCACTAAAAAATTTCTTCACCTTGTACTTCATAGGCTTGTAAATAAGCCTTTTGATTAGTAAAGTAGTGCATTCTCACCTTCTTAACCCATTTGATGACTTGCAGAGTTCATGTACCTATTTGAAATACCTAAAAATGTGTATGAATGGTTTTATTATATTTTTAAAGTATTAATATACCTCTTAACTTGATTTAGTAACCAATCCATACCTTTTATACTCACAAACATACTTATAACCCTATTTTTTTAGTAATTTCATACAGTATTGTACTAACATATGCCAGCCAATATCTTGAAATGGTGATAAAATGACCTAAAAGGGTTATAAAAAAATTTATAGGTCCATATAAATCCATTATAAACCATTTATATCAACCTTCCTCTCATCAAGTCACTAGAAGGGGTTTATGAGTGTTTTACACATGTTTGGTTCTTAATAATTGTTCATAAAGGACATAGCCTCTTCCCCTAAACTAATGCCACACTATTGAAGTGAAAATACCCATAAAAAACCTAAAAACACCATTTACTATCATGAACATTTTCATTAAATATTCAAGTAGAAGTTGGTGCTTTTCGGGTTGGCTTATTATGCTTGGTGAGGTCTAGAAGTGTCATTTGGCAAGAAAACACCTCAAAATATTTGACTTGATCCTATAAAATTTACCTTTTTATATGTACTACATAAGATTATATTTACCAATTTTTTCTTACCATCCTTCCTTTCCAAACTTGTAATAACCATTATTAACTCATACTTAGGGTTCTCTATCAAGCCAATACAAAAGACCTTAGTGATTGTGTTTTGCTCTTTATTCATTATGTATAAGGGTTTAATACCTAATATAATGTATCATTTAAGTAGTAATCATCTTAATTGGAATATATTATTCATTATTAATTCCAAAAATATCCCATCTTCACTAATCTATACACATAGGCTTGTATATACATGTTCAGGCCTACTAGGTCTAAACAGACCATTATAAACTTTGACCTTGCCTAAAAAAATATTGAAGATAATATAAAAGTTATGATATTATTTTATAGTCATTATAATATTATTTTCCTCTTATATATTTAATTTTTCCTTCATAATAATGTAGATCCTTCACCATCAAGATTGAGAAGGTCTGTAGGTGCCAAACTATGTGTATGCATGTAGGGGTAAAGTGGATTTATTTGGTCATTATTTTTTATCATATTTTTAGGTATATTTTTTCCTAAAATTAATATTTATACCTTATCAATTCAATCACCCAAACTCCAATTCTATTACCATGTATTTTATGTTCTTTTCAATTTTGAAAGGTAACTTGAATTACTTAGGCTGCCTATAGATATGCATTTGGGGTTTAACCTTTCTCCATGAACTTTGACAATTAAAATATCCTTAAAAACAATTTAAATTCATATTCATGTGGTTTATTCATTATATATAATTTTTATAATTCAATCAAGTGAGCATCTCTCTTAACAAGACTAGACATTCTTCAAGTTGTTTGTATTTAGCCATTCTACCTATAGGTATCTTGACTATAGTTTGAGGTTTTGACTATACATTGAAGTTTGAAAAATTTTACAAATTAATAGGAATTTAAATTAATTTCATCACAATGTTTAGGTTTTATAACTTTTTTCTACCTTTGTATACTTCATAAAGGTCTCTCATCTTTAATAACATACCCTTACTTTCTTACATCTACTTGTAGGTGGTGATTGGTGTCTTAAGCATTTAACTTGGAATCTACACATTTTCATTTAGTATTGAAACATACATGTTTTTAACACTTAATTTATTTAATTTATATATTTTCAAACTTAATATATAATTCACACTTCAACCATCTTCACATAAATGCTAACCTACGGGGCTACAGACGTGTAGGTCTACATTATTTATGCTTTAGGATTTGAAATGGTGTAATTTTGATCTCTTGAGCCTAAGATAATATTAAATTGTCTCTCTATATTTATCATGGGATTAATACCATCATATAACCTTGATAATGCATAACAATACTTCTTCAACTATGTTTTATACAGGGAAACCCATGACACAGTTTAAAACTAGGATCATGCATGCTACTTGAAGAAGGTATGTTAGAGAAAAAAAATGGAGACATTTTTGGACCTGAAGTTACATTTATAAGAGTTTAAACATGATTATATACCTTCATTTCATCATTTCAAATGTTGAAAACCCTAAATCAAATAAGAACTATGATAGTCAACTTTGCAAATTGTGTAAAAGAGTAGATTTCTCACCAAATGGCATCCCACATGTGCCAACCTAGTGGATGAAGGTGTGAAATGTATTTTCATACCTTAAAGGATATTTTATAATTTCTTTTATTCTTAAAAAAAATCATTTTTTAAAGAAATATTTTCCAAAATTGAGTTTTTACATCTTTAAAAAGTACCTTAGCTCCTTAGAAATTATTCATAAAGCTAAGGATATCAATCAAATAACCAATAAAAATAACTAAGAGTTCATATTGGTCATCAAATTTGGTCAAAATCTTGTGCTTTAAATCCACCTATATGGCCTATACCATCCACTTGAAATTTACCTTTATAAGTTTGTGAAGGGAGCAATAGAGAGAGAGAGAGAGAGAGAGAGAGAGAGAGAGAGAGAGAGAGAGAGAGAGAGAGAGAGAGAGAGAGAGAGAGAGAGAGAGAGAGAGAGAGAGAGAGAGAGAGTTCCTTTCATTTATGGGACTAAAAACTTCATTTTAAGCATGGATATAAAATTTTAAAGTTAAAAAACACTTCTAAACTATTCTCACCTAAAAGTGAGTTCAATTAGTCTATACAAGTACCTAAAACTCCCTTATTTGGCATTAGAATGCAATAATCTAACTAGTGTATTACATACTAACATATATGGTAGTTATGTAACTCCTCCAAGAACCTTGGAAAGTGTCTTTTATGGATTAATCATCTTGGAAGATTTGTCATACATTGGAGTTAGTTAAAATCACTTTTTTCCTTCATAAAACTTACCTTAAAGTCCAAAAAATAACCTTAAACTCTTCAAATAAGTATGAAATGTCTATACATGTTGATGAAAGCATGAAAATACTTTGAGGTACACCTAAGGACCTATGACACCACTTTACCAATTATCATTACACCATGACATGAATAGACCATTACAAGACCAATATAAGACATTACCTTAATTTCTCCAAATTAACCTTAAACTTTGATATTAAGTTTTTATAAATACCTTTTTAAGACTATTAAATCATGGATAATATTATAAAAAAATCTATTAATACATGACAACACAAGTTTCAACCTATAGGGGTTGATCTTTTTGACTTGGGGCCAAAAATAGTCAATAATAACCATTTTAAAAATTTGGAGTGTTGATTATATAGGGATGAGATCAACGTGTTACCAAAGTGGGTAGGATGCTAACTAGGTTTGACTATTGTTCATTTCCTTCTATTCCATTCATTTACTACACTCACTTTCAAGTTATATTTTTTATTGTAATGCTTTACAACTAAACTTCATGTATGTTTATATTTTTACCTCTTTGATCTAACAAGAAATAATGCATAAATGTTGTCTTATTCCTTCTTCTTGACCTAGCTTGCCATCAAATCACAACACAATAATTTTATTAGTTTGGAAACTTTTGAAGGATTTGTTGCTACATATTTTCACTTTAGAATCAAACCTTAATGTAGTTATGTGTAGTGTGAATGGAATTTTGAGCAAGGGTTTTGAACCTCCTCTTTTCTTATGTGAAGATGAAACTACATGAAATTTCCATAATAACTTAGCTTTGTAGAAGATGGTAATGTAAAATGAATGATTCTATCACAAGTGTATAAATAAATATGGAATGTATTAACTATAATTTAAATTGAGTAAATGATTTTGATCTCTTTGTATTTTTATAAATATATAAGTGGTTTCAGATCACTTAATATTCACTTAGGTTGGCTTGAGAAATAATAATAAGTGATATTCAAGGCACATTGAGTGCAAAAAAATGAAAAAGGACAAGATTTTTAGCCTTGTTATTCCTATACAAGGAAATATTTTATGGATTGATGATCTTATCCTAAGTAAAATTATAATATGATGTTTGATTAGAAGTATAGGGATATATGTAATTATGCTTGGTGCTAATAATAAATACATTTATAAAAGTTCTAGATGAAATTGGAGGACTTAAGGACCAAATGAGGGGTATTTTTGGGTATGAAAATTACTATAAATAAGAAATTATACACAATCATAGTAATCATGCAAACATAAGGAAGAGACACTCTATAAAATGGTCTTATACCAATATTATGTTGTATATAATTCCCTTACTTTAATGTGCATATGTGATTGAATGCATGTGTCAAAATAAAAATATATAATTGAAGCATGTACCTTCCCTTACCTTGGGAATGGTGGAGGGATTGAATGATGCTTAAGATAAGTTTCATACACATTAAATTTTTATTACATGCCCAAAAAATATTTCCAATTGATATAAGTAGTCAAATATTTAATAATAAAAATTTAAAATTTGAATCAAATTTTAATTTTTAAAATTGATCAAGGAAGTAGATAATATTTTGATCCAAGTAGAGATTCCCAATTTTTTTCTTAGTAACCTTCATTTGATAACATCTAAAAAAATGTTATGAAAATGATTTTATGAATTCCCCCTTTGAATAACATTTTATTGTAATCACTCATCTCAAAATAATACAACTATAATCACTATGTGTAATAAGATTATATATAGTCAATGCCATTACAAACTTGTAGAAAACACATGTAAATATTATAAAATATCACATGCAAATATAATACATAGGATATAACTAAATGTATCTAGTGATGTATCAAGTGTCATGTTGCATACGATAGATAACATCATTTAAAAATTAATTCCCAATATGTAACTCTATGGAGTATAAGTGTCATATTTTGTAGGAAAGATAATATCATTTAAAGTTATATGAAATGGTAAAATTCACTCTATGGAAAATTAAGGTAGGGGCAACCAACATGACCATAAATACTAAATATGACCTTTGTATTGTTAGTTAAAAAAATTATTAGCACACACAAGTAGAATGCCCCCATAGATACATGACAAGTACCATGAAAATGTAGGAACAAAATAAGTATATCATAATATACATACATTATATATATCATGGCACCAAATATAATATAATGTAAGGTATGATATGAATCATGGAAATAAGCATAATATATCATAATATATTTCACCCTTGTTAGTACTACATAAGTGAGTGACCATACACAAGTTAATAAGCCAACACATAAGTATGATACTCATAAAATAATACATCATAACAAAAATATCCTCTACAAACAAGGACATAACAACATGTATAAAAAGGAACAAGCATACACATGCAAAAACAAATGAGGATATGTACTCAACCCAAAATGTAACCAGCCCACATATATATCCATATAGCACACAAGATCTAAGTTCTATCAATATATCTATACTTGATAAATATAAAAAAAAGAAAGATATCACCTTGATAATCTATTATATGAACATGCCCTTAGCATAGGCATGACACCAATATGATCATGCCCTATAATATGTTGACCATGTTTCCACATGAAATTTTAATGATACATAATCATGTATGATATGCATATCTATGTAACACCCACTGAAATAAATACCATGAGAATCTTGTGTGTAAAACACAAATATGAAACTTCTATCATAGGTAGATATGTAACCAATGATAAAGTAATATTTTTTACTTTTATATTTTATTTTTAAATTTTTAAAAATTTATTTAAGAATAATCGTGATTAAGAAATCATAAGGGTACCTTATAATAAATAAGGGATTAATTCTCACATAATTAAAAAAATAGAAGCTAAAGGACTCAAAATAGAGGAAGGAGATGAGGAGGACTCTAAGAAACCTACTAATTCCCTTGGAAATAAATGCATGTTAGGATATGAGGTGTCAATATACATGTTATCATAATTAGGAATATAATTCAAGTGTTTAAAATGGGATACACAATAAAATAGGTTAGGGCCAATAAAACTCTATAATCAACATAAGCCAAATGGATAGAAATGTTGATGAAATTAGGAGGCAAGTGTCAAGGCATCAAATCTCTAAAATAGAATAATGAAATAAAAATATATATATAAAATCACTTGTAATTCATGAAAAATATAAGAAATAAGATATGTATATTAAAAAGGCTATACTAAAATAAATATGTATCAATGACACTTGAGATGTGGGTTAGTAGGGCAAACCAATAATCTAGTCTATATCATCAAGTTTTTAAAAATAGTAGTCTAATGTGTCACTAAATATATAAAAAAATGATTTAAAGATGTGAAATAACTATCATAATCCCTAGAAGGAATATTCTTATATATTACTTGAGGAGTTGTTATAGACTATGTAGGAGTAATCATGGTAAAACATTTGCCATATGTTGTAAATCAATCCTAGTACATGGAGGACTAGGTGATTTATGTATTGGAGGTTCAAACTTAGGAACTATATCTCTAAGATATATCACACTAGATGATGAATTCATCATATCAAATATAGTAGGTACCATATAGGATGATGATGGAATAGATGCAAGGGTCACACAAGGGCTTATGATTCACTCCTTTAAGGGTGCATAGGGTGGTTTCACATGTGATGCCTAAGGTATAATAGGTATTTGATAAGATTTATTTAAATTAATTAGATAATTCACACCAATTTAATAATATATCACACAAATATGATTAGAATAACCATATCCACAATAAGAATTGATGAAAGATTAGAATAATAGATAAATATGACTGAGTCACTTTAAGGGGGAAACCTCCACAATAATGTAGTAGGAAAATAATAATAATAATATGATTATTAAATAATAACCACTACCTCCTATATATACTAACCCATGGTTATTCCATATGCTAAGCCACCTACTAACAATATAATAATCTTAGATAAATGTGACAAGATAATATAAAATGTTATGTAAACCACAAGTTAGTCACACATATACCTAAACATGCTATAGATTAATGGAATAAAATTACCCTCCCCTTCAAACAAATGTTTCCCTTAAAATTCAATAATTTTGGATGTTAATACAGAAAAACTTCATCCTCCCATGTTATATCTTAGTGGTTCAAACTATTCCGCTTGATCAAATACTCCTTAACTCTCTTATTTACAACATTTTATGTGTTTAAGATCTCTTTAGGCTCTAGAATGGCTCAACCTTATTCATATAGTTATGGTAACTTAGTCTAGGAAAAAACTCTCTATCTAATTACCATATTTAGGCATGATACATGAAATATAGGATGTATGCAAGTGTATTGGAGTAGCTCTATATTTTATGCAACACAACCAATTTTATACAAGATCTTATAGGGACCATAATACTTTGGTGAAGTTTGTTATCCTTTTTTATGTTATTTATAATACATGATTATACTTATGCAAGCACATAAATAAACAATAAATTATGTCAAAAAATTTCACTCTGGTGTTGATATGCTTGCTACTTAAATATATTTTGTGTCATGGACAAATTAACTTTCAAACCAACTAGTACTTCATGTTGATGATGAATGTTATTCAAAAACTCAAAACTTCGGCTACACCATTATATATTAAATGATGGATATGGGCTGATCACCATAAAGTGACAAAATTTAAGGCATTTTTGAAGAGGTATGTAAGGAAGTGTTATACCACCATTTTACTAGTGGCAGCTAATGAAACCAGCATTCTTGTTTATCTGATGTAAAATAATGAAGACCCTTCTATGAATTTATTGATCACTTTTATTTTACCACCAAATTTAAGATGATATGATGTGATATGAGCCAAATGATTACCCAAATATGAGAATAAATTAGTCCAAAAATTACTGGTAAATATGGGATCATGATCACTTACAATGATCTTGGGAGTACCATGTAACTTTTGAATTGTATCTAAAAAATCAAAATGTATTGTACTAAATAAAAATGGTTGTGATAAGGAGAAATAATGATCATAATTTGTGAGCCTATCCATAATTAACATGATTGGATTTTAACCTTAAAACCTTGATAACCTTGTAATGCAGTCCATAGAGACCTCTTCCCACCTCTAGATAGGAATGTATAAAGGTTGTATAAGACTAGGTGTCTTAATTATTTCACCCTTTTTATGTTAACATACCATGCATTCAATTATAATTTTTTGTATATCCCTATTTATACCTTCAAAAAATAAACTCTAATTTATTCTATGATATTTTTTAAAAACCTTGAGTGCCCCCTATTTGATAGGCATGCAACTCCTTAAGGATCTTATTCTTGAGTCTAGAATTTTTGCATAGGTATATGTGATATCATACTAAAATTTATTACCTTTACACTAAAATTTTTATGAGTCATAATAATCATGATGGATATTATAAATCAAAATATATATATCCCTATTATTCTCCCATTCTACTTGTGCTTCTACCAACCAATCTACCTACAAAATGGCCATTAGATATAACAATGCATCAGTGGATTCATCTCTCTTGGATAATGCACTTATGAAAACATTTTATTTTATTTTATTATAGATGATTTAAAAATAATATCCCAACATTTTAGTAACCCATTTTTTTTATTATAATGATGATCATTTTTTTTAAATATTTTGGGCTATCATGATTAGTTGTTACCATAAACTATCTATCTTTTAGAAAGTGTCTCTATTGCTTGACTGCATGAAGGACAATTGAAATCTCTTTATCATATATTTTATTTAGCCTATTTTATCCTTGATTTGATTAATCTCAAGTGTAATGGATCTTCCTTGCTATATGAGTACTAGCCCCATGCCATAATGTGATGAATTACATTCAATAATAAAAGTTTTGTAAAAATTAGGGGTAACTAAAATTGGAGTGGTGCACATAACCTCCTTCAACTTCACAAATTCTTGGTAATTATATTTTTCCAATGGAAAGATTTTTTATTCAAAAAGGATGTGATTGGTGTTGATATGATACCTTAATTTTCACAAATCTATGATAGTAACCTATTAGTCCTAAAAAAACCTTGATATTCTTGAGGGTTTTCAGAACCTTCCATTCTATCATAGCTTTTATCTTCTAAGATTCAACATTGATTCATTCATGTGAAAAATTTTGATCCAATTACTCAACCTCTTAGACTCCAAAAGAACATTTTGAAGGATTTGTATAGATTTGATTTTTTTACATAACTAACAATACTTTTTTCACATGTTGTAAATGTTATTCCCAAGTTTTATTGTATATTAAGATGTCATAAAAAAAACCAAACAAATTTTCTCAAAAGGTCCTTAAAATAATGTTCATCAAACTTTTAAATGTATATGTTGCATTTATGAGACCAAAAACCATGACCATAAACTCATAGTGGCCTTCATGAGTTATGAAAGTTGTTTTATGGATATACTCATTACAAATCTGAATCTGATGGTACCTAGAATGAAGATCTAGTTTTGTAAAATAAAACAAAATCATGTAATTCATCCACAAAATCATCAATTATTATAATATATAACTTATCTTTGATGGTGTAATTTTTTAGTTATCTCTAGTTTGGGCACATCCTCTAAGTTTCATCTTTTTTATGCACTATGACCATGGGGAAGAATTTTCACTATGGCTATGCCTAATAATACTTACCTCCAACATACTATGTACCATATTTTAAATTTAAATTTTATAGGTATATGTATAATTTTATGGTATGATGTTAAGTAGTTAACTACATAAAAGTAGGTGAATGGCATGATCATGTTCTCTACCTTGTAGTACTCATTTTGGCATGGCACCAAAAATCATTGGGTGATCATCAAGAATCCTCTGTAGATCAAGATGTGTAGATGCATTTGTTGGTTGAAATTCTATGGAGAATAATCATGGTATAAATACTTTAGCCTATTTTTTGAGAATATTCATCATATGGTCTGAACTAACCAATTATGGATATTTTTCCTATAATCCATGTAGTTTAAATGTCTTACCTTCAAAATGAAAGTGAATGAATAGTCCCTAGAAATTCATATTTATTGTGCCAAAAATTCTAAGCCATTTTAATCCAAAAAAATATCTAACCCACCCATAGGAATAGAAAACATATGAGAGTATAACATTTAATCTCCCATATCAATTTTAATACTATGGCATTTCCCAAAACAATTCATTGTACTTCCATTTGTAATTATGATATGAAATTATAGAGATGAGTAAATGAAATAATTCAAATTATTATTCAACTTAATATAGATTAAGTTATTCACTCCTTGAGTAAATATGTACTATCACCTTCTATTTCTTGATTAAACCCACAAATTTAAGCGTTTGAGGTGTGTTGATACCTAAAAGTGCATGACAAGAGATAGTAGAATGGGAATCTATAGATTCCTCCTCTATATATTCCTCACCCTCACATGAGTCTCAAGAATCTTCTTCATATTCCTTAGATCCTTCAATTTAGAATAATTTATTATAATAACATTTATGTCCTTTTCTCCATTTTATATCACAACCAAAAAATAACCCTTTTGCATGTTTCTCTTCAATTTGATGAAGGGTCAATATTGTAGGTTGAGGAAATAATTGTTCTAGGGAAGTGTATTTTCTATGAGTAGTGAAAACCTTTCATTTGAACAAATATATTTCTTCTACATTTCATGTTAATGTTATGGATTTAGAAACTGAACTTGGATTGAACATGTGGACATCAAGATGGATGTTATCCTTGAGTCCACCCAAGAATGGATCATACATGTTGTCCTCGTTGATGTCATTAATGTGTAAGGAAATATTTTATAATTATTGAATTTAATCCTTGACATTCCATTTTTTTGTGATATTGAATATGTAGCTCATCAATAAATACTAACTAGCTAATAGGAAGGCTCTTCTTTTTCTTATGAACCCACAACTATAGATACCAAATGAAGTACTCAAGTTATAGATATAGAGATGCCATAACCACATTTTGTGTACGTGGGATTTGATGTAGTTATAATAAAATTTCCATTTTATTTATCCAAGTGAGTAGATCCTTACCATAAAAATCACACACTTCCACAATCAACATCATGTGCTTCGAACCGGTATTAGAGTTATGATTGTTCTCGTTGGGAGAACTTGAATGGAGTGGTGGAGGATTATTTGGCTTAAGATGAATCAAAAGAGTAATAAATTTCCAAATAATAATTTATAACTAATTATTTAGGGAATGATTCCCCATTTTACCAAATAATGTCCCATTTTATTACATTGAGATCATATTTATTCACCATACTTTACATATCAAAATGGAGTTGGTGAACCACATTAAAAACTAAATGATCAAAAAATTTGGATTCAATGTCATCCTTGTAAGGCATTTTTGGACTATGTTTCCATTTGATGTGACCATAAGTGTTAATACCAACCATGCACAAACCCTAGGATAAAGGGTTTTGGGCCTAGAAAAAGTGTACTGACAGATTATACTATTATAATCATCTTGTTGAGATAAAACCAATTATTACTAATTTACATAAGGGTGTGAAAAAAATACAATTTTTTTTGTAAAAAAAGACTTCAAACAATATTATGGTGATGAAAAAATTAAATTATTCTTGGATCACAAGTTATGTTTTTAATCCTTTAGTTCTAAGGATAAAAATACTGGATCTAAAAAAACTAATGTCATATAAACTTTCCTAATTAAATTCTCTTAAACCACTTGTAATGAACTTTATTAGATAATTCATACCAATGGAATAATATATAACAAAAATATGTGAAAAATAAATATACCCACAACAATAATTTATTAAATATTAGAATACTTGATACATATGACTAATCCATTTCAAGGGGAAACCTCCAAAATAATGTAGTAAGAAAATAATTCATAATATGATGATTAAATACTAATCACTATCTCCTATATATACTCTAATTATGCCATGGTTATTCCATAGGCTAGCCCTACTAACAATATAATAATCTTAGAGAAATGTGACAAGATAGTATTAAAGGTTATGTAAGCCAATAATCAACCACACATATCCCTATACATGTTCTAGGTTAAGGACGTAACATTAGTAGTTATATGAATGGTATGTAATTCATTATTGTGCATAAATTTAACATAATCATGTAATTTATAAGGTGTTAATTTCATTTTATTTATCCAAAGGTGTCTAATAAATAGAGTGTATGATCATATATCTAGTTTAACTTAAAACCAAACTAGAGTGGTTTGAGGACCAATTGTAACTAGAATAATAATACCACCTAAGGGTGCATGTGTGACCATAAAAATTACATAGTATCATAGTCATAATAAGTAAATATCTCTCAATATAGATTCAACTACATATAAATGACATTAAAATGAGGTTTAATCTAAAACCATTGTCAATCATATTTCCATGTGTGATATAATGATCATAGTAAACAAAATCATGCATGTATACAAGACAATTATTCAATGTGTATGCAATAAAAAATGCATAATATCCATAAATCAATCCTAGGTCAGAGAAGATAGATCCTACATACACTTTTGATTGGGGATACATTATATAATCAGGAACATGACCAATATGTGGATCTACTAGACCAATTAGGGGATCTCTTATTACAATAATAATACTAGGGAGGGTTCTAAATCCTCTAGTCAAGCAAAACTATGCAATAGCCCTAACTAAGTCTTATGTTTTCATATTCAATATAATAATAAAAATTAAATCAAAGAAAATCTAATCTAGTGCTCACCAAAGCTTATAGCACAATGTGGGGGTAATAAACAACAAAATTAAAAATGCATAGAATATATATACTCATGTCAATGTATACAAAATGTTAATGTATTGAAGAGAAGTAAAAATGCATATATATACTCTTACAAAGGAAGAACAAAGTTAGGAATAATTACCTTTCAAGACAAACCCACTGAGCCTCAATCTCTCCCTTAGATAAGGTGCTTCATAAAAATTTATTGTGGTATGTACGGATGACAAGAATAAATCAGCTCTAGAATACACATCCTATCAATTCATCCAAAAGACTTCTCCATAAGACAAGATATGTATCTCCAAAGAAAGTATGAAACCCTAATCTTGCTCCTCAAGTAGAATGGTGGATAAGTGGATGCCCAATAACTCTTACTTCTTCTTCTCTTCTCTAAATAATGGTGAAATGATCTTTTATATTAGGTGGATTTAACCCTAAGCCCTCCTAAAATTCTTAGTTGATAGGGTCAACCTAGTAAACCTCGTATCATTATTGGTAAAAACCTATTAGGTCACAAGCTAGGTCAGCTAAGATCTGACTTAGACCCTAAATGAGTTTCACCAATAAGAGTACAAGGTCAACCCAATCGACCTAGTCATGTAAATTATCAAAAGGGGTTTTAGGTTAGGAAAAGAGGTAAAAAAGTGTTAAAAGTATAGAGGAGTGTGCAATAGAGAATAAAAAGTTTAGGTTAATGGTTTTTAGGAGATAAGTGTGTAAATAACAAGTGTTAAAAGGGAAACAATCTTGTAAAGCACCAATGGTCTATCCACCCATTCCTAGTGCACCCCTTAAGGTGTGCACTTAGAGAGATTGAGACTTGTCATTTCTTTCAAGATAAATAGCATCATTAATTTATAAAAGTTTGAAAATATTGTGTATACATATGCCCCACTCAAATCTCATCACATGTCACATAAGTATAACACGAGATGGCGCTTCGAGAATAGAACATGATGACACATAATTTTACTACTAAGTAAAGTGAAGTAAGGATAAAATAAGATAAATGAAATGACAAAATTGAAAAACACATACCTTTACTTATGTTAGTGTTATAGATAAAGAAGGAAATGCAATAGATGTGAAGGCATCCAATATGAAGAACATTAGGTGAACCTATAGAGATTAATACAAAAAAGTGCAAAAATTTGAATTTATTAAATATAGGCATATAATAGTGGAAAATATTTTATACAAAGTCATGATTCCATAACTTTTTACAGCTCAAAAAATGAGTTAGTAAAAATAAATATATGATCAAAACAAGGAATATGATGATAAATATTTGAAGGGTAAATAATTATGAATAATAAATTTAAATAGGGTGAAAAAGAATTCATTTTATATTATTTGACTATTTTGAGAAAAAAATAGAGATTTAAGAGACCTATAAAATTTTGAAAGAACCAAGATGGTGAGGAGATAATAGATGAGATGAGAGGGATGCCTAGTAACCATAACAAATGTAGCACATGTAGGCAACTGAGAATTTCAAATTTGTTTTGAGTATTATATTTGAAATTAAGTGTTTTATAGATATTTGTAAATTAGACCAATTCTAGAAATTGAAATGAACCCAAGAAGTTACTAAGAGAACTAGAGGTCAAATTAAGAAATGGGTTGAAAAGATTTAGAGTAATAAATGCTAAATATATTTATTATAAGTGGGTCAAAGAGTCAATAGTTTTAAAGAACTAGGTCGACCTAGTCAACCTAGTAGGTTGAAAAACCAAGTTTTGACATGGATGACTTAGTAGGTATGGGTTGACTTAGTTTTTTAGAGTAGAGGGATGACTTAGTACCCTATTGTCGACTTAGTTAATTCAAAGTGTCAACTTAATACTAAGTGGGGAAAATGAAAGGTCAACTTAGTTTTTTAAGTCCAAATAGCTGACCCAATATTATTAGGTTGACTTAGTATGTTACTAAGTGGTGGATAAGTACTAAAATGCATAAAATTGGCTAATATAGTACTTTTAGGGCCTAGGGTTCCTGATTGATTACTAAAATTACCAATTAGGATAAATATAGGTGAAATTGGTATAAAAATGAATGTATTAAGGCAATACTTTGTTGATTTTTATTAAAATTTTAAAATAATTTATTTGATTATAAGTGACATGAAGGTCTAATACATATTTTTTTATTTGATGTTTATAGGAACACTAGAGATTTTGGTAATTAATGGATGCATCATGGCTATCATATCTATTTAATCATTTGACGAAGGTGGACCAAGCTAGATTAGTCATGTTATGCTTTGGAAGCATCATGGAGATGTGATGAGTTCCACCAAGTGTTGATTTAGTGGTCATGTTCTTAGGATAATGGTAATTCTTGACTAATACCTTTATATGGGTAGTGTATTGGGATACCATAGAGGTTGATATCACATTGGAGGATGTCCATGAATTACTTAGACTTCCTATAGCAGGACATCAATGATCATAGGGATAATAGATGGTTAAGAGGAGAGGCAAACATTAGCCTAATGGCTAAATTGATCAAATAAGATATACCCAAGACTAAGTGTGAGTCTATTTGATGTCTATATTACCTAAATTATAGATATCTAGAAGGATATGATAGGGATTTTGATACCATAAGTGTTGTGTCACAAGTTGGATGACAAGGTACCATTGTATGAGATAGCCTTGTGTCAATTAATATTGGAGTAGGTGGTACTCTAGGACTTGGGTTATATCATCTAGGTTTAGCTCATAAATTATATGTATAGGATGTTATACAAAGGGTAGAATACTATGGGGCCAATGGTATTACTAAGTGTTTGGATATATGAGAGGTTTCTAATGTACTGACCAACTAGGTTGCCCCATGTGGTCGATGGTCAGTTGGCTCAGATGTTGAGATGGAGATAGGATCAGGTGGTATGGGTCATTCCCCACATACCAACACTATATATTGTCACATAAGGAGAGACCTTATAGAAACCTTATTCATATATTATGATGTTTTTCTTGAGTTGGGTGACAGTGGCACCAGAGTTAGCATGAGTGTAGATCACAGACCACTACACCTGGTAAGTAGATATGCATCTAGTGAAACACTTGTTAGGACAATTAAAACTTCCTCACCTAATGAATATTATAGTAGTGCCCACATTTTGGGCTCAGCATGTAAGAGAAATCAGGGGGAGAGGAGGAGGAGCACCAGTCATAAGATTGGAGATCAGACTATGGTGTGAGAGACCATGGATAGGTCAAGCATGACAATTAGTAGCTAGAGAGGGCATAGATGTGGATGTAGCAATGCCTCAAGTACCACATCTAGCACCATAATAGGAAGAATTATGACCACCTTGATCACACCATTGATGGAGGTGACAGTGATGAGACAGAGCACATAGGGTGGTTATTTAAGATGACCCATCAGTTGTCCCAAGGAAGAGCTAGTCTACAGATGCACCATTGAGGTGATGCTTGAGATAGACATGGGTGTTGACACTAGGGTTTAATTTGATTGGGATACATCCCACAAATGATGTACCTGGGGGATGAGCTAATGGAGATGTTATGCTTGCCAATCGACTAGATGGGGAGAGAGTGTTTAGTGACACTAGGATAGATAATAAATGTTTGAAATTTGTTTAAGTTTTGAAAATATAATACTAATTGTATAATATTTGATTGATATATTGTAGATATAGATATTTTTTTAGATATATTTATGATCTAACATCTATTTTGTTTGACTTTTGTAGATTTTATAGACAAGGAGGAGACTAGATGGAGATAACTGGTAAGGGGAGCACTCTATGATATTCTAAATGGAGTGTTGATGCCCTACACCCCCACAACATTAGATGATCCCATGGTACCATCTACCCCAACTTAGGTAAGTCATTTTAGACTATTAGGGGAAGTTTTGAGTTGATTAGAGGCATGTGGAGATGGGATATAGCTACCATCAAGGGTGGGAGATGGAGAGGAACAGGCATGGTAGGCTTTGGCTTAGGAGAGAGTTGTGCATTTGGTTACCCTAATTTAGCTAGGATAGGTACAAGCCCAAGTGGCTAACCTATAGGGACAAGTAGCAGGCTTGATATCTCAGACATCCTCTTTACAATATACTATTCATAAGGGGTTAGTTGAGACATCTATGGGAAATGTGGCTAGGCTACAAGATAGATATGATAGAGCCCAACTTTAAAACTAGAGTGATGCTTTTTGGTATTTTATAAAAACACATAATATAAATAGAGATATCTTATTTTGATAGTTGGATGTTGATCTTATGTGGTCTATTTTGGTTGTGGTTGTGGTTGCATGGATATATTTCTTTCTATCACATGTATTTTTCTTTTGTTGTATATTCTATAAGAAATATATGTGTTTTGTTTTCTTTTCTAGGATTATGTAGGACACATGCATGGTTAAAAATAAATAGGTGAAAAGGAACTTGGCAAAGTATAATTAATCAAAAAAAATGTACACATTATTTCACATTAAGAAATGTGTAATATCAAAATATGACTAAGTATAAGAAATCAAAGAGTGGTAAACAAGAGGGAAAAAAGTTGTTTTTAAATCATGATAAAATATTGACACCAAATTAAAACAAGTAAAATCACACTAAATCATGTTGGGAAGTATGAAAATAATTTAATAAAGTGGAAAACATGTGAAATAAAAATGGTATAAAAACAAATCGTATAAGTCAATCAATCATACTAAATCATGTTAGGAAGTATAAAAGAGAAACAAAATTGGCAAAATTGGTCTTAAATTAATCACACTAATTCAAGTTGGGAAGTATGAAAAACTCAAGAAAAATGGTTGGATTCTTACATTCAATCAGAAAATAAGAAGATAAAAGATGAAATATTAATGAAGTAAGCATAAAACATACTAAATCAAGATGGGAAGTATGTCAATGATGTGTAACTCATAATCAATTACATATTATCTCATATTTGACACATGTAATTTTGTTGTGACTTGGATTATTGGAAAATTTTGTGATGAAGGCCAGGTCTTATTCATGGCCTCACATTGTAAATCACAAAGGTAACACCAATGAGGTGTAATTAATGTCAAAATATGATAAAAGGGGGATGTGTGGAATTGTAATTAAAAAAAATTGGTAATTTATGAGGAAGGCTAGGTCCTATCCATGGTCTTATAGTTCAACTCATAAATGGAATCATTAGGGGAGTGATCAGTGAACAAAATAATATTTCTCAAGGAAAAATATTAGTGTTGTAGGGAGTAAAAAATGGAATGTAAAAATCATAACATAGGTATCTTATGAGAAGAACTTAGGAGACATGAGGCACACTAAGGACATAAAAAGACACTAAGTGACTACTGACCATCAATATATAGAAGATACATGTTCACTATAGACATAAAGATGTGTAGGAAATTAAGTATGTTATAAAAATAAACTCATGTAGGTAATTTTAAACAAGAAAAATAAAATGGACCTACCTTCCCATAATGTGTTCCTCTTTCCTTGAGACCTGTTATAGAGACATCAATCTACTGTGAAGATTGGGTACTTACATGAGAAGGTAGGTAGAACTAAAAAATTTGTTTATTCTCCTTTTCTAATCTACTAGCCTATCACACCCTAATGGACCTTGGCTCTATTGTGAGGCCAACTATGGATATTGAGCTTCAATTAGAAAAATGAGATGTGCTTAGAATCATGTCTTTTAGTGTGATTTAAATTTTGAGAATTCTAAATATTGCCTTTTATATCATTATCTTTTATTAAATGATTTGGATTTTGAATATTTTTATGGATTTTAAGAATCCTCCTCAATATGGAATTAGAATGACCAATCATAAGATCTATAGTGATAAACATAAATGAGCTTTAGACTTAGGCTAAAGGAAGCTAAGTATCCAAAGACAAGACTGACTAGAACACTTAGGCTTAACAATGAACCAACATGTTACCTCAAGTCTCAACTATGTGTATGATTATTTTATAAAAGGGAAGAAAGGGGAATAAAATGAGATCCAAATTGGATAAATAAAAGGAGATTAAAATGAGAAAAATTATTTTTTAACTAATCACTTAGTAAACAAATAATGACTAAAGGGGATCAAAGTTTGCATAAACAAGTCACAATAATAATTATTCATGTTTATAGAGATAAGATAGCAAAAAATCATGAATAAGAACAAGGTATTCATAATAAAAATGAATTTGAGAATAAAAAGAAAGAAATTATGAAAAATAAATCTAGAAGAGAATGTAATGACATCATAATAAATATAAAGTGCAAAACCAAAGTCACCATACAAGATAGATAAGAATTTGACACAATTTCAAATGATATTAAAATAGATAAAGATAAATTTGGATCACATTTCCAATCCAAATTAAAATGTAATAACACCATGAATATGTTCATTAGTATTGGTATATTTGTCCACACACATTATCTTTAACATCTAATAAGTCTCTATGAAGTTGAATATGAACTACAACTAATGTCTCGTCAATCTTTAGCGAAAGTTGAGAAAATAATTCACATCAAATCTCCTTAACATAAAATATATGAATGTTTGAAGGATCATGATAATGAGGGATATCATGTATGGGTTACTTAGGATAATGCATGGTACTGGAATCTATAGGAGATGAAGGGGTAACTGATGGGGAAGATGCCACAAGTGGGGGATTCACAGGTGGAGAAGGATCCATTGGTAAGGGAAGGCCCATGGGTGAGGGACTCATAAGTGGAGGAATAATAGGTGGAAAATGGACCATAAGATGAGATGAGCCATAGGAGGTAGAACTATGGTGGAATAAGGGGGATCCTTCTTAACAGAGTGACCTATGGGAGGAATGGTAGAAGGTATGAGAATGGTTAGGAGATTATCCTTAAGATGTTGCTAAAGGATGTGAAAATGATCAGTGTGATGTGTGCCACATTAGTGCCAGAGACAATATAACTCTTCATATTTAGGAAGATACTCAAGCAATACTTTTTGGGGAGGTATAGCCTTGTTTGAGGGCTGAAGAGTAGTGGGATGCAAAGTGTCAATATATTGTTGTAACTTGTGACATTCATGGATGAATGGTTATCTTTAACTTAGAAGAAAAATATAGGCCTATGAGTAGTCATGTTGGGGGTACTCATAAGAGGAGGTAAAATAGAAGATGAGGGAGTTTGGTATAGGAATAATCTCTAGTCTAGTGATCAATAACTTTATGAATGTCATAGTAAGGATGATTGGCCTATTTGGTGGTTGAAGGAGATAGTTATGATAAATGTAACAAACCATCACCAAGATAAGGTGAGATTGGTGTAGATATTGGATAAGGCTCAACTAAAGGAGTGATAGGATCAGAAATAAGAAGAGAATCAATGAGAGTGGGAGTTGGAATAAGATTCAAAATGGGCTCTACTAAGGGAGGGGAAGGGTTCATAAAAGGATAAAGGATAGTCACATGCATCTTAAGGATAAGTTGACTATAGGTGTCATGTTATCTATCAAATCAATAGGTATCAGTCATAACATGATCCATAAGCATAATCTTATGGGGTTTTTTAGAAATTGGAGGTGTGCACACCATCTCTACCCTATGATAAAGAGGAAAAATGTTAAAATTAGGAATGATTTAAGATGGAATACAAGAATACATACTAAAATAAAGAGCAAAGAGGAATGATGATGAATAATCTTAACATCTCAAGCCTAAACAAGACCTCCTAATAATGGGTCATCTAAGGTATAACCATAATTGTAATCAGGCGTATGAATATCAATGGTGCATGTAGGGATGACCTTGTCATTTGATGTGGTGTGATGAATGGACTATCAATTCTTAGTTAAGATAAAGGGGATGTGATCATAAGGTGGTTGATGATAAAAAAGTTGCAACTAAGTAGAAATATGAGAGATGAGATGAGGTAAGAGATCAAAAGTTTTAATCTTGAGATTGATCTCATCAGGATCATCATCATTAGAATCTAAGAGATTAGGGGAAATATTACCAATGAGTTTAGGATGATCATTGTAACCTTAGGTGGAATTTATGGTAAAATTAAATCATTGAGATTTATGAAATGGAATGCTTGATAAGGGTTTAAGGGTAGGAATCTTAAATACGCCCCAATCTTGAAATTGTTTGAAATTCTAAGGATTGGTGTCACCTTGAGTCCTATAGATGGCTCCATTGTGAGGAAATTTGATGCATTGGCAAGTGGAAGAGGAAATTTTCATTATGTGATGAGTCCATGGATTACCAAACAAAATGTTTTAAGATAGAGGAAAGTTTAATATCATCACCTTCATGCAAATGGTGATAGGTGGGATGGTAATGGGGACCCACACAAAACTTAAATAAGGAATTTGCCTTTAATCATAGCCTTGAAATGTGTTTCATGTGGACTTAAGATTACATTAAAAATATCCAAGGGTTTTGATAAAATTGAGAGATATAACATAAGTGCCAAAACCCTCATTAATCAAAGTATGCTTGACTTGGATATCATCAATTTAGACACTAATGAAAAGAGGAGGATCATCTACACAAAGTAGAATCTCATTAATAATCATAGAAGTAATGGGAAATTTGAGGGAAAGAGAAGTGTCCACTATTTTATCAACATTTATGGACATCTCTTCACATTATTGCAATATATTATATTCTGACCCAGATAATGGGGCTTGACATCCTACTAAGGGAGGATGAAGGATACTCATTTTGAACAAAAGCTACATAATATGGTTAGAATTATGTGGAGAGGTTCACATAAGTTTGATAAATGAGATTTGAGATGGGAGATTAGTGAGTTTTGTGATAGGATCCCACTCATCATAACCCATAAGAAGATTTTTAGAAAGAGGTGCATAGTGTTAAAGGAGGTCTTTAGAATGAAGAAATGAAGTACATGTGAATTTATGTTGAAAATATGTAGAAATTTTAATTAGAGTACATTTTTATAGATTATGTTGTGAAGATGGATTAGTTGATATAGGTGTGGTTTGAGATAGATTAGAATAAGTGTTGATATAAGTTTGAATATCATTAGTGTTAAGTAAAAAAGATGGAAGGATGGTATAAATAGTATGGTAAGTTTTATCCAAGGGAGGTTTTGGAATTAGTCGATAAAAATTTATAAAGTATTATTTCCCCAACTCAGTTAAGTGAATTGGACAATAATCTTGGATAACACAAAATGTGTGAGACAATGGATGTGTGTATATGGGTTGAGGATCAATAAAATCAACCAGCCTTCAAATAATATTCATATTAACCACATTCTCTTTAGGAGTTGGGTCAATAAGACTACAAACATTATTGGTATAAGGGGTAGGTTTGTCTTGGGTATCTTGGTGATTTGGAAGAGGATATTTATAGATGCCCAAATGAGCATTAGATTGGTTCAAAGCTTGATATTTGGTTTGTGTTTCATGGTATTTGAAATCAATGTCATATTCTTGTTGGCATTTATAAATGATAGGATCATGGTCAAATTAGGACCAAGGAAATCCATAGCCAAATTATGAATCTACTTATAGGTCTCATGAGAATGATCCCAAACTAATGTGAAAGCAACAAAATTTATTTGGATCATACCAAGATTTCATGAGTTGAGTGGGATCAAGTTCTTATGGTAGAGGCCTAGATATAAATATTAGTAATTATGATAAGGATAAAGTTTTATGAAAATTGATGTTATTAGTTAAAGAGAAATGAGGATTAGTGATGTGGTTAGGAGGGGAAGCTTTTTCTAGAGATTGGTTAAGAACATCTTGAATAGTGTTAATGGTATCATAAGAGTCTGTGACACCATCATTGGTAGCATGATGATTCTTATTCTTGAGTAACATATGAGTACTCATAGAAGGTTGGGATGTATAAAATTGATGCATAAGGAAATCTTGATGCTTATCTTAGTCAATATCCTCCTCCAAATTATGTAGAGAGAGAGTCCAGACATGATATTGTAACTTGGGAAAAAGATAAATGGTAAATAGATGGAAAAGGTTGTCATCGGCCATATTATGTTCACATTTACTAGACAATGTCTTCCATCATTTAATGAAATCTTGGAAAGTTTTGGTCTCAAGTTACTTATAATTGATAAAATGGGCCAAGGTATTCTTAGGGAGATCACTAGTTTTGAACTCTTAGACTAGAGCATTAACTAAATCTTAAAAATTAGTGACGAAATGAGATTTAAGTAGATTATACCTATCTACAGCATCACCTATGAGAATTTTTGCTAAGAGTTTGGTAGAGACAAAGGTATTTAATTTGACCTAATCTTTATATAAATTTATAAATTATTTTAAATGAAGAGTAGGATCAATTAACCCATTATAATAAATATTAGGGGTGATACCTTCTATATCGACATTAGAAATTTGAGATGTAAGAGGCTCATTTTGAAGATGTTTGATTATATTATTAATAAGAGGAGGTTAAAGTATAATATTACCATGATAATACCTAAGATAAGGGGGAATATTTTGATTATGCATGCCCCATAGAATCTATTGAGGGTGGGTTTAAATATGGATAAGATGATTTTGCATTTGCATCATTTGTTTTGAATTGTTAGCTTGAAAAGCATTCATTTGATTAAGAGTTTGTAATAGGATTTGATGTATTTCAATTGTATTTTTGGAATTTTTTTAAGTATTAGAATTGGTAGTAGTAGCTTGGGTACCACTATGGGTGTTGGTAGGATCTTGAGAAGAGTTGTTACTAAGTGAGGCACTAATGGCATAATTTGCTTGTGTGGAAAAAGATGAGCTAGTAGAGGGATGAGAAAAATTACTACTAGAGGAATGCATACAATAGGTAGAAAATGATGCACTAGTGGAAGAATTGAGAATAATGGGTCTTGTAAGAGGGCCACTAGATTTATAACCCACTATGTTAGTAGAGATACTAGGCATGGAGGTAGAGTAAATAAAATAAGAATAATTCATGGTATGAGAAGGGGTCAAAATAGAGGGAAAAGGATGAAAATAAAAGAAGATATTATCCCTAAATCCATGTGAGAATGGGATATGGTGAATGGGGATCCTCAACTTTATCACTTATCATGAGATGGTAAATAGTAGAAGGATCATTTCCTCAATGTTGAGGAAACTCAGAGATGAAGAAGACCATTTCTAGTGTATACTCTAATTCATGTTGATATTCAAGTGAGAAGAGAGGATTACAAATTGAATAGGAATAAGGAGGGGTACCATAGTTTTTAGTGTGAGTGGTTATATGAACATTACTTTCATCTAGGAAAGGAGCCATAAGTTGCTTATGGGATAACCTATTAGGGTTGGTAAGACTCATCATATATATTGAATTCAACTCAATGTTGTCTTCAAATAGGAAGTTCATGATGAAGGATAGGGATTAGGTAAGGCAAATTTGATGCAAAATCAAGGAAATAGAAAGGAACAAATAATAGGATAGAGTTGATTGAGTCTACCAAATACTAGAAATAGGGTATGAAAAGTAGTCTAATAAGGCTATAGAGTTGATAGGGTCAACCTAGTACTATAACATGAGATAGAGAACAACCTGATAAGGATATAGAGTCAATAAGGTCAACTCAGTACTCTAACTTGAGAAGCAGAAAGGAATACTGGGTCGACCATGTCAACTCAGTACTTTAGGTAGGGAAAATAAATAGTATATAAGAGACTGTGTCAAAAAAAATGATAGTGTATTAAAAATAGGGAAAATTTGCAATATACTTTGAAATTAATAAATGAAAGCAAATACACAATAAATTGGGTCAGTGAGAATGATTTAATTGAGGCACACAACACAAAATATTGTACCAATGTTGGCCAATGCAAGTTTTTGAAATACAACATACAATGATCAAAGAGCAAGTAGTCAACAAAAATTAAATGCTAACTAAATGGTCATCTTGAATGTTGTTATATTATTATAAAGTGTTATTTTAAGTGTGATAGGGAAGTTGGCTAAAATTAGGTAACTAAAAAGTAATCTATGGATGGTTTTAGGGTGTTTAGGCTGAAAAGGATCTATGTTGGCAATGTTACTAGCTTGGTATTAGGGCCTACCCCCTCACTTGATGATCTTGTAGCGATAAGGGTATCAGTTGATTTTCCAATATATACCATTAACCACATGTTTATACGTAGATAGAAACAAAGTTAGCTTTCCCCTTGGTGATGAAATCCAAGTAGGTAGGCCTTGGGTAGATATATGTTTAAATGCATTTTGAAATTATGTGATTTTTTAGTGTGTGAAAGAAAGATAAAAATAGTAAAAATAAATGGTATATTAAAAAACCACCTAATTAGATTGTGTGGTCTGTTCTAAGCATGCAAACAATTGAAAGTGAAATTGTGAAGTAATTACTAGCATATAGTTATTAATTCTAATTTAAAACATATTACAGAGTTAGTTTAGATGATAGTGTATGAAAAAATTATAGAATAGATTCAAAATTTTCTCTACTTTACTACATAATCTAGAGTCTTTAAGAACTAATTCGACCAAGTTGACCTAGTATTTTAGATAGAATACAGAACTAGGTCGACTAGGTTGACCTAGTTTGTTATATGATGGTAGTTTTTAATACTATAAAATTTATAAAATAGAAATGTTAAGAACTGAATTGAAAGAGAGAGAGAGAGAGAGAGAGAGAGACAGAGAGAGACAGAGACAGAGACAGAGAGAGAGAGAGAGAGAGAGAGAGAGAGAGAGAGAGAGAGAGAGAGAGAGAGAGAGAGAGAGAGAGAAAAGAACCTTGGTGGGTTGGAAGATGCTGAGTAATGTGAAATTTATATTGAAGTACCTTGAATTTTTTTTAAATTCTACCAACTATATCAATTGGGTCAACCTAATTTTGCAATTCCTTATTTGTTGAAGCTAGTCAATATGATTGTACTAGCTTGGTTGACCTAGTATGTTATCTGAAAGCTATCTAGAATATTATATCAACCTATTTGACGTAGTTTGTTATTCTAGAGCTGAATAAGAGTATTATGTTGACCTATTCAACTTATTAACCCATATTTAATGAAGACCTACATAGAAATAAGATAGTTATTTTGATGTGACTATGTGTTAAACTTGTACACATAAGTTAGAAAATATACTATCCCTATCAACCTAGTATCACAAATATAAAAAATAATGAATAAAAAGATAGAAATGAAAAATGTGAAAGAAAACTTATAATACTTAGACTCACATTAGGTTCACTAGAATGTATGCAATCAGAAATGCATTAGATCCACAAATTAATCCTAGCTCAGAGAATATAGATCCTACTTACTCTTCCAATTGGGGATACATTAAATAATTAGGAACATAACCAATATGCAGATCTACTAGACCTAATTAGGGGATCTCTTATTGTAAAAATAATACTAGGGAGGGTTTCAAAACTACCAATCAAGAAAAATTATGAAATAACCCTCACTAAGTCCTATGTTTTCATATTCACTATATTAATAAAAAGTAAAGTAAAGGAAATATAATCTAGTGATCACAAAAGCTTGTGGCACAAAGTGGGGGTAATAAAAAACAAAAAAAAACATGTATAGAAGACATATACTCATGTAAATGTATACAAAATCCTAATGTATAGAAGAGAAGTATAAATGCATATCTATTTACTCTTACAAATGAGTAACAAAGTTAAGAATACTTACATTTTAAGACAAACCCATCAAGCTTCAATATCTCCCTTGGCCAAGGTGATTTGAAAGAGGTTGTTATGGTATGTAAGGATGACAAGGATAAATTAGTTCTAGGCTACACAACCTATAAATGAATCCAAAATAATTCTCCACAAGACAAGATCCATATCTCCAAATAAAGTATGAAACCCTAATCTTGCTCCTCAAGTAAAATGGTGGATAAGCAAATGTACAGTATCTATTAATTATTCTCTTATATAAATAATGGTGAAATTATCTTGCATATATAAGCATATTTAACCCTAAGGCTTTCCAAAAAATTTAGCCAATAAGGTCGACCCAATCGACCTAGTATCATTATTGGCAAAAAATTGGTAGGTCATGGGTTCGATCGGTAAAGAGCCAACCTAGACCCTAAATGAGTTTCACCAATAAGAGTACAAGGTTAACCCAATCGACCTAGTCATGTAAATCATCAAAATGGGTTTTAGGTTAAAAAAAGAGGTACAAAAGGTGGTAAAAGTCTTGAGGTGTTTGCAAGATAGAAGAATAAGCTTATGGGAATGGTTTTCAAGAGATATGTATGTAGATAAAAAGTGGAAAAAGATATAAAAATACTATGAAACACCCATGGTTTACCCACCCTTTTCTCAGTGCACCCCTTAAGGTGTGTACTCAAAGAGATTGAGACTTGATGGGTTTTTGCAAGGTAAAAAATGTCATTAAATAATAAAAGTTTGAAAATATTGTGTATACACAATGTATCATTAGGTGGTTATGAAATATAATATAAGGAACATGCCTTTTAAACCTCAAATCCATGCTAATAATGTTGTCAATCTCATACTTAGGTATAATATTAGAATGATGTACATATGTTACTATATGCACATTATTTTGATTTGGAGCACTATGATTTGGTAATGGATTAATAAATATTTATATGCATTGATTAAGATTTTTTTTGTAAATATTCAAATTAGAATTGTGCCCATAAATTATAATGGTTTTGATATCAATTAAATCATTTCAACTTATGTTATAATTGAAACATGTAGAATTTGTATGTCCTAAAGCTCAATGATATTCAAATTATTTATTTAGATCATTACCTCTAGGCAATGGATCAATTATTTCCATTTTAAATGGTTATGATAAATAAATCTCATTACATTCAAGTAATTATTTTAATATCTAGTGAGGTGAGTTTGTTAGTGTTGTAAATTTTCACCTTTGCCTCATAGAAAAGGTAAACCTACAAGTTAGTTGTGAAATTACATTATCCATCTTAACCTTATTCTTATCTTAGTAATTAGGCACATCATTAGTCTTAGGTGTGAAACATAGCTTTGAACATTGTTTCACATAATTTTGGATGTAGTAGGTATAAAATTAAAGATGTGTACTTTAATATATTTTCATCGATTAGTTTATCCTAAATGTTATGTAGTACATGAAAAATCTCATAAAATGAATCATATGTGTTAAATATGGCTATATTATTAAGCAAGATGAACAAACTATATGAGAATATAATTTTAAATTTAATATCACATTATTGATGTGACATCTTGGTGAGCATGGTCTTAGATTTAAGAACAAATGCAATAATGCACTCATTAGCTCCTTTTTAATTTGAAAAAAAAATATAACACACTAAGAGGTGGTCAAGTAAATCATGTAACATATACATGGGTCCCATTGAGAAGGAATAAAACTAATATAAGTCATATCTTATGAGACTCTTAGGAAATAAATTCATCATAAATACTTGATCATATTGAGAATGAATACAAGAATAAAATAAATATTACATATGTTAATATGGATCCCCATTACCACAAAAATATTTTAAACTTAGGAAAGGGGTGAACAATCACTTCCTAAGGCTAAGGGTTGTGTAATATGTCATAAGATCAATTCACATGGATAGGTTTCCTAGATGTTTGAAATAATTGTGAAATTTACAAATTCATATCATTAAGTTGTTTTTACATTATTGGATCAGTCGATGTACTACTAGTATGTGTATTTATAGGTTCCTTAAAATGAATAACATTAGTAAGTGAGGTATGAAAGGTGATGTGATTATTCCTAAGACTAAGAGAATGAATATATGAATTTATTGGAGGCACATTGGTATTTTGATTGGTATATGGAACAATAAAAGTGTTAGGAATAAAAGAATCAATTTGAGGAGGTGTTATAACACTAGGTGGTTATTTAATAACATTAGTATCATGAGGATAATTAGACTCACCACCTAATGTAGAAGGAGTAGAAACATCTAATGAAGGTTTCTTGATCAAAGGATCCTTATTTCTAGGTTAGGTTTTATGGGATTTACTAAGTAATAAAATGATAACATATATATATTTATGTTTTTTTGTGATAAAATTATTCAATTTTTCTTTATTCATGTTTGTGAAATTTGGCACATATGCAGGCCGAGGAGGTGTATCATCACAATCATGGTTATTATCCTTACTAGCATTATCATTATAATTAACATTATAAAAAGGCATCTACTTTGAAAGGTATGTAAATTGATCATTCATGTAAATATTGTATGGAGGGATACCAATACAGGTATCTTATTAGATATTAACATTTTCAAAACATGAAAGGTATGCAAAGGTAATTGTATAAATTCAAAAATATCACCACTTAATCTAACATTGTATCTATTAGGAATGTTTAATAGGATGAAGAGAGCCATGCCTCATAGGCATAAGATGTAAGAATGAATAACATAAATTAATCCATGTAAAAATACCTAAGAAAGGTGAAAATTTTAAAATGAGATTTCAAATAAGTGATCGAAAGCCTATGTAACCTCCAAAATCTATATGTAATTAGGGAACACATGTCTGCATATCTAATTTTGAGGGTGGATATAATTCATAAGAAGAAATAAGTGAATTCAATCTATGGTTTTATCAAGCATGAACTACAATATGCATATCTAAAATTAGATTTGAAAACTTTTTAAAACAACATTGAAACCCTATGGAATAAGGTATGATCATTCAAAGAATGAAGGGATTCACTAAATTGTTTTATATTTTAAGTGTTTATCAGTTTAAAAAATATAAAACAATTTAACTAGATATATATACCATTTATCAATGTAAAACTAATACTTTCAAATCTTCCCTAATAGCTAAAAATACTAAATATGTGAAAGAAAAATGATTAATTGATAATTAAACTTGAAAAGAGGCAAAATTTTATGGAATGATTACATCTTGATGAATTTTGGAACTCTAAATGTAGGTTTGTATATGAATATGTAGATTTGTAGATGACTATGTAGGTTTGTAGCTAGATATATAGGTTTATAGTTGAATGTGTAGGTTTATAGATGACTACGTATCAAATTTTAAATGATAATTGTATAGAGATGAGATTGGTACATGTAAAATGCATGCCCTATGTAGGATCAACTTTGAACAATTTTGATAATTGGTCATGTCCTCATACATTATTCATGTCCTGTATTCACTTTTAAATTATAATTTTTTAGTTTTTCTTCACCATTGGATGCCATGCCTATTTGTATATTTACTTATTTGATATAATGGGAAGAAATGTAGAAATGACATCTTCTTCCTTATTATTAACCTAATTTTCCATCAAATCATAAAAAAACAAAGGTATGGGTCCAAAAATATCTATGAGAGTTGTACTTACATATTTTAATGCTAGAATGAAACCTCAGTGTAGTTTTTACACTATGAATGGATTTTTTAAGCAAGGGTTTTTAACCTTCTCTTCCTAGATGTGAAGCTGCAACTATATTAAATTCATCTAAGACCTTATTATGGTACAAGAGGGTGATATAAAATGATTGAATCCATCAAAAGTGTATAAATAAAAATGACAAGATTTTATCTAACTTTAATTATGGATTAGATTACCTTTCTCTCTCTCTTTAGATTTATGTATATACAAATGGCTTGGGTCACTTAGTATAAATAGGATTCTTTGGGACATAATTCACACTTAGATTAACCTAAGAAATAATAAGAAGTGATAATCAAGATATATAGAGCATGAAAAGAGTAAAAGGGACCCCAAAAATGATGATTGACATGATTAGTGACCCCATTATTCCTGACTGTCAGGATCTAGGAAGCACAACTGATTACCATATACAAGCAACTAACATGCGGAATTAAACCAAAATCACAAGTAACTAGAATTTAGAAATAACACAAAATATGAGAGACAATACCCAATTGTATTAATACTCTTCTAGAAGGAAATACAAAAAAGAAGATGCCATAGTCTTCTTCCTCACATCTCTAGAGCTCACACACCTCTAGAGCATAAACAGTAAATATGTTCAAGAGCTCACTTTCTCTCTTACGGTCCCAACACACAACTCAAACATAGAGTTGGTGTTCACCTCCAACAAGTCAGTATCCACTACTACAAGTACACTGAGTATACACACATACTCAACCAAGTACACAATGCACTCCAAGTAGATCTCCCATGAACTTGTAACAACCTGCAACTCAAATGATCTTACTTATGGAAGGATCTAACTTGCCTTCCTCTATGCTCTCCAACTTAGTACACACTGTACTCCAAGTAGATCTCCCCTAATATTTCTACCTGTTGTGTTGCTAACCTCCCTGATCTTTCACACCTATAAATCAATTTGGTTTTTCACACCTATAAACCTAGATCTCGCACACACATACACCTATAAATCAATGATCTTACTTACCATGTAGATCTCCAAATGTGGCCTTGCACACCTGCTGACCAAGATCTTACATACATGAATAATCCTTTTGATTCTCCAAACCAGCACCCATACTTGGCACTATGGCACTAGGAGGAACACACCTTACTCTCTTCACTCTGAAGGAGCTAATATTTGTTCTCTTACTCTCTAGCACAAATTACAATACAGCCCATGAGTCTATTATATATATCTCTCATGTAAACAATAATTAGACATCTAATTACAATAATTAGATCTGTAACTCAAGTCTAAAATTGGCCTTTGACATGCAAAAAAATGGTTTGTTAACTAACTATCTGTGAACTGGTAGTTTTGGAACCACACAGGCGATCGACGTCAGTCCCTGTCTGCCTAGATGTGATCGATGCCGACTGATACCTGACTGACATCAATTGCTCTTCTCACTATATATGACCAACATCAGTTGATTAGACTGACATCAGTTGCTCTGTAACTCAACAACCTCCTCCATGTCTTCATCAGTGAAGCTTTTAGCTCCATAACCTAAAAATATCCCACTTGGAGATAAATAGCTACATTGTACTTGTACTTGTACCCCATCTAATTTGTTTCCTAGCTTGTATCCCTCTTCAAGCTCAACCTTGAAGACCAACCACCACAAATCCTATGGTGCACCTCTTGTCATCCAAGTAACCTGCCGCATCTGCATCTACAAACCCATGTAG
Source organism: Torreya grandis (assembly GCA_037957365.1). NCBI lineage: Eukaryota > Viridiplantae > Streptophyta > Pinopsida > Cupressales > Taxaceae > Torreya > Torreya grandis. Next base: position 1,393,876 of record JARHVA010001250.1, on the reverse strand, counting down.
AAAAGAACTTGACCCTGCATAGCATGTCAACCTGCTACTAGTCCCTCTCAGATACCTAAGAATCCACTGAACTACCCTCCAGTGCTTCTTTCTTAGATTGACTACAAACTTTTTGACAACACCCATTGCTTGGGCAAACTCAGGGAGTAAACATGTACTCTACCTCATCATGTGATTGGGGACCCTGTTCTGTGAACTATCCATCCATAGGTGTGTTGTCTTATTCCGCATCCTGCACTACCTTCACACAATCATCCTGTGACAACATCAACATGTGATCTCCCTGTCTCTAGGATTACTCATGCCAAAGAATTTCACTACTCCCAAATTCTTTATGGCACACCACTGAACTAACCTTACCTTTAGCTCATCAAAACCCTATATGTCTGAACCTTCAGCTAGGATATCACCCATATATAGTAACAAGATAATGTTTTGACCATCATCCACCTGGTAAGACAAACACAATGGTTACACTAACATTGACTAAAGCCCTGCTTTGTCATCCACCTGTCAAAACCTGTACCACTATCATGTAGCTTCCTCAAGACCATATGACCTGGCCTTCCATCTCATGTATCCATTCTCTCTATTCTTTAACTAAGAAATCCATTTATCTCTCAGTGTTTTTCATACTAGCTGGAAACCCTACCAAATCTCCCATTTGGTTCTACATCCTAAGAATCAAATTCCTCATTCATGCCATGCTCCCACTATTTCCTGGATCCTTCCTGTTCTATAGTGAGCAATGAGTATAAAGAAGAGGAATAACAAATTTGAGGCTTACTTACCCTTTTAGTCCTCCATATGGGTGTTTGAGACTCCTTGATATCTTGTTGTCCACCCAAAATCTATTCTAATGACCGACCTCAGTCACCACATAGTCTGCATCCAATCGATGTCAGTTCCATGCAATTGTCCTAGTTGCCGATGCTGGTTATACAAATGGCTTGGGTCACTTAGTATAAATAATACTAGTTGGAAACCCTACCAAATCTCCCATTTGGTTTTGCATCCTGTTCATGCCATGCTCCCACTATTTCCTAGATCCTTCTTGCTTTGTAGTGAGAAATGAGTATAAAGAAGAGGAAAAACAAATTTGAGGCTTAGTTACCCTTTTAGTCCTCTGCATGGGTGTTTGAGACTCCTTGACAACTTGTTGTCTACCCAAATTCTGTTCTAGTGACTAACCTTGATCACCACACAGTCTGCATCTGACTAACATCGGTTCCATGTGACTATCTAGGTCACCAACACCATTTATTATATCGATGTCAGTCTCCACCTGCTTGACACCACTGAATCTTTTGGTCTACATATGACTAATGTCGGCATCTATCTGTTCGACGCCGATTTTCCCTAACCGATGCCAGTACCTGTGTTCACCTATGAGTGATGACTTTTTACCCACGAGCTTACTTTGAATCAAACCCATGTCCAAACTACCCTACTCAGAGTTACTCAGCCCCATCCACTGATCTCTATCTGTCATCTCCTCCAAAAACACCAAGGCTTTCTAGTTCTTAAGTTTGTCAGTAATACAAGCAAATAGATAAAGAGTACCTACTTTCTTACCACATGCTAATTCAAGTGCATCCTTGGTAACATTCCAAGAATCCACTGTGAGAGTTCTTGTGCATCTCTCATCACCCAACTTTATTGAAGTAAGTAGCTGCATCTTCAAGACTGGGACCTACATGACCTCCTTCAACACCTATGTGTTGGCCACCTACAATTTCAGCTGCACTTTCCCTTTGCCAACCATGTGACAAGGCTCACTAACCCCTCTATTTGGGGCTGCATGGAAAGAGGCAACAAAATCTATAAAACAAGATTCTACTTTATCTATGGAACATCTTAGAGCATCCTGTGCAACAACACCTACAACATCTACTTCTTCAATTCCTTCATGTTAATCTGCTACCAACCAATAATCTTTATTTACCTACTCTTTCTTTCCATAACACTGTAATTAACCATTCATGCCTTTGAATTCCTCCATTCGTAGTGTACTTTCTTCTACCATTGCTATACTCCCACTCAATCAAAAACCCCTGAGAGTGACCTATAACCAAACACAAACTTGCTCCCTGCAACCTTAGCTCTAATACCACTTTGTCAAGATCTAGGAAGCACAATTGATTACCATATACAAGCAACTAACATGTGGAATTAAACCAGAATCACAAGTAACTAGAATTCAAAAATAACACAGAATATGAGAGACAATACCCAATTGTATTAATACTCTTCTAGAAGGAAATATAACAAAGAAGATGCCATAGTCTTCTTCCTTACATCTCTAGAGCTCACACACATCTAGAGCATAAATAGTAAATCTCTTCAAGAGCTCACTCTCTCTCTTACGGTCTTAACACACAACTCAAACACAGAGTTGGTGTTCACCTCCAACCAGTTAGTATCCACTATTGCCAGTACACTGAGTATACACACATACTCAATCGAGTACACAACGCACTCCAAGTAAATCTCCCATGAAATTGCAATAACCTATAACTCAAATGATCTTACTTATGGAAGGATCTACCTTGCCTTCCTCTATGCTCTCCAACTAAGTGCACACCGTACTCCAAGTAGATCTCCCCTGATATTGCTACCTATTGTGTTGCTGACCTCCTTGATCTTGCACACCTGCAAAATAATCTGGTTTTGCACACCTATAAACCTAGATCTCACACACACATACACCTAAAAATCAATGATCTTACTTACCATGTAGATCTCCAAATGTGGCCTTACACACCTACTAGCCAAGATCCTACATACATGAAGAATCCTTTTGATTCTCCAAACCAACACCCATACTTAGCACTGTGGCACTAGGAGGAACACACCTTGCTCTCTTCACTCTAAAGGAGTTAATATTTGCTTTCTTACTCTCTAGCACAAATTACAATACAGCCCATGAGTCTATTATACAGATCTCATGAAAACAATAATTAGACATCTAATTGCAATAATTAGATCCATAGCTCAAGTCTAAAATTGGCCTTTGACATGCAAATAAATGGTTTGTTAACTAATTATCCGTGAACTGGCAGTTTTGGAACCACACAGGCGACGGACATTGGTCCCTATCTGCCTGGAGGTGATCGATGCTGGCTGATACCTGACCGACATCGGTTGCTCTTCTCACTATATATGACCAATGTCAGCTGATTAGACTGACGTTGGTTGCTCTGCAACTTAGCAACCTCTCAGCAACCTCCTCCATGTCTGCATCAGTGAAGCTTTTAGCTCCATAACCTAACACTGACTAAGGTGGTATTAGTGGGTTTGATGATACCATCCCAAACATAATTATAATGAAATGTTTAAATAATAAAATATGGATGTGTGAAATTAAGCTTAGGGATGAGAATTAGTAGATTTAGGGAAGTTTCAAATACATTTGGAAGATTTAAGACATAATTACGAGTACTATGGGTAAGATAAGTATTATAAATAATTAATTATACAAAAGTGTAATAAACATGAAAACATAGGGAAAACAAACAATGGAAAAGGGTATGGTAACAAAATTAGGAGTCTACAATTTTGCCTATTTTATAATGATTTATCAAGAGGTCATTATCATCACAACAAGGTGTGTGCACATTTATTTAATTATATCATTATCTTTTAACACCTATACTTTTTAGTTATTGATGATTTCTCCTATAGGACTATATTATGCCCCAACACACCCCATTTTTAGAATTCAAATAGGTACCCATTATTGTTAATAAATATTTATTCATGGTATATATAAACCTTATAAATTATAATATTTATTGAATGTGCAAAATTATAAGGTTGTTTTCAAAGTCTAATTTTATTGCAAAGTTACAAAAAGGAAAAAATCAAAGCTTGAAAATTATTCATGAATTATTTACCATCTTTGATTATTTTTTATATTTCCATATGTGTATTCAATATTGGATTTTGATTTAATAGACTAACATGAATAATGAAAATGTATTAACATATTTAAAATTTGATGTGCAACATTTAGTTCTTGGGTTTCAAATTTTCATTGAGTTCCCTATATCGAGACATCTATCTACATCTTGTGTGATCATAGTTGACTATATTCTTCTTTACATTCCCATGAGTCATCCACATGGAAACATCTCATTCATTCACAACTCATGGAATCAAAACTATATTCTAATTTTTATAAGCAACTGAATCATCACATGTTGAGATCACATTCATTTGAAACACATCTAGCCTTCATGAAAAGTCAAAATATTTCATTTCCCCAAAGACCTAAGATCATAACATGTGGTAACATCTTGAATAATCAAAGCATACAATAAGAAAATATAGTTGATATTCAAAAGGTTCCTAAACTCTTGATATCATGCCATGTGGTAACATCTTAGTTACTAATATTCTATGAAAATAAAATATAGTTGATATTCAAAAGGTTATTGAACTCCTGATATCATGACAAGTGGAAAAAACATCATGGAATTAGAACCTAGAAGATTAAGTAAGGTCCAATATACTCAATGTTATCAAGTATCAGAGCAACCAAGATCACTATAGGTGGCTTAATCTTATTCACTAGAGCCTTATCAGTTGAAAATACATGGTAAAATTTCTAAACCTCTGAATTTAAAAGAGACATCGATATGTCAACATCTCAAAATCCAAGGGCCTATAAGGCAAATTATAATTCGAAAAGTTCTAAGTCTCTCAGTTAACAATATTTGTCCACATGGTGTGATCTTATCAACTCAGAATTCATCATTTGAAAGTACATAACTTAAGTGATTATTTTTTTAGATTTATAAAATACATCCATGTGTCATCATCTCAAAATCCTAGAACCCATCAAAAAGAAGGTACAAAATTAAAATACAAAAATTTCTAAGGGGTACTAATATTTCTCCACATGGCACCATCTTGTGCATGTATAGCCTTCTTGAAAGAGGTACACTATTTAAATTTCATAAAGCTTCAAATCATTGAGATAATAATAGGTGAAAAAAATTTAAAGTCGCATCCTTTAAATCACATAAAGAAGGATTATAAAGTTGAATACCCCAAAATAAGTGAGATTAAAACAAGTATGATAATCTCATAGGTGCATCACCATAATAAAAATGCAAGAGTTGATATCTAGGCAAAGGTCGAATACCTAGGAAGTGGAAACTTGGATAACAAATATGAATAATCATTCACGATGATTTAAAAGTCCCTACATGAAAAAAGACATCCACCAATGTTGACTTGTAAATTTCAAATCAAAATGTAAGTAGATCTAAAAGCCATTGTTGCATTAAAGTTGCACAAACTTAGCATTCAAGTATCAATATTTAAATGATATATATAAAATCTCTAGATAACATCAAATCACTTTTACATTAATCAATAAGATGTTAACTATGAATTTGAGCCACTAAGCCATCAAGAGTAATAATTTTCCTTCTATATAATTTAAAAATAAATCTAGCTAGTTTACAAAAAAATCTAAATACAACAATGGTGTCATCATCCTAAGCAACTAACCAACCTCCCTCTCAACATTCTATCATAAGAAAATTTGATTACTTGGACTAAATTTTTGACAAAGGGGTTTTACCATTTCCCCATTACTATACTCTTTGAGATGAGATCAATGACATTGATCCATATTCAAAAATAGTATCAATTAAATGAGTACATAAAAATATATGTAGATGATCTACTATGGGTTAAAATAATGGGTTTACATAACACGATAGTGAAATACAAGGTAATGTCATGAATTGTCTTACTTCATGATTTATTTCTTAATGTCACCATTACTAGATACTACTCTCAATTTAAACTTCATAGAAATGTGGCTAATTATATCTCTAGGGATGATTTTGAGAATTATATGCACTTACCAATTTTTGAAATGACTTATACCCATATTACAGCCAATGCCTGGTTAGACCATAACATAGTTGAGGGAAATTTCAAGCAATGGCTAGAAAAAAGTGAAAAATGAATATTAAATGGTCTATTTTCAATGTTACCATTATAAAATTTAGGCCAAGTATTAGGATATCCATGGCCTTATTGAACTTCTTGTATGGGTTTTCTTGCATCACCTACATACACAAGGTGTGGGTGTCCTTGATAGACATAATTCTAACTTTTGATAAAAGTATAGAACTTGGGGAAGTTATCACTATCTAGATCAAGTCACATATGTTCAAAGTTGATGAAAATCCATTTAATGGCATCTTTTACATGATTTATTATGTAGTAGATGCAATCATGGGGACAATGCACACAACCTATGAACAACCCTAGGAGTCATCTGCAAAATATGTGAATAGTAGGGTATATGATGACTTATCCCTACTCCATGTATATAGGTTTAGAATATAATAAATAATATTATAAATTAAATATACCCATTAGTGTACCAAGCCATTTATGGGTGTGCCATGCCTAGGCTTTATAACAATATAAGATGAAATATTATGAAGATGGGAGATTATTAGTATTAACCTAACTGTATTGTAATCAAGATAGATGAAACTAAGGCTCCTCCTCTAAATTTACCACATTTTTCCTTGAAAAAGTAGTAGAGTAGGATATATATATATATATATATATATATATATATATATATATATATATATATATATATATATATATACAATGTGGATGAGGATTTAAGTGTCAGACACCAAGGGTACTATCATAAGATCCCTCTGAGTATTGGCCAAATGAAATATTCACTAAGGATGTACCTAAATTTAGTTGGGAAAATTATAACCCACTATGGGTTGAATCAATCAAAATTTCATGATTGGGATCCCAAAAATAGAGTGATGTAATACCTTAATGACATTAGAAGGGATTTCACATTCCTTATGGACATAGGAGTTATGAGTATGATCTAATATTTATTAATGTTACAGATGATTATAAGGTTTATACTTAGATGATAAAGTATAATATACTAATGGTGGTAGCTTAGGAAGTTTAATATGATCATTAAATCATAAGAGAGTAGTAAAATAAGATAGTTAAGGAAGCAAAAAAAGCCACAGGACATCAATAGACCCAACCACATGATCAATTATCACCAAAGTGTTGAGGCCAACACACCCCCTTTTTCTCAAAATTTGGGACACCTCTAAAATATCTCATGAACTAGAGATTTAGGGTCCTTTCTTTTGTTCTCATTGGTGACAAATAATCACATATTCAAAATATGCACCACCTCGATTCCCCCAAGTAATAACAAGTTTCTTTTCATTTCTATTTAGAACTAAGGATTTTTTTTCTTTTTATAAATTAGGGTTCTAACATTGTAGGTTAATTTTCACTTGAATCTCTTAGAGTCTAGTTCCCTTCCCAAATCAACAAACCTATTATCCTCTATGACAAATCAAGATCTTCGTATCTGACAAGTAAGTTTTAATGTATCACATTCGTTTTAATTTTCTTACTTAGTTGTTTCATAAAATTTTTAGATTATAATCAAATGGGAAGGCACCACATCACCATGAGTTATATTGGAAAATCCCTTATATATATCAAATATTTTAGATACCAAGAGAGCCTATCCAAATGGGAAGGCACCACGTCATTATGAGTTTGAGTAGATAATCCCCTAGAATTGTTAGAGATGTCAAAGCCTAAGAGATACTAATTAAATGGGAAGGTACCATGTTTCTATGAGTTAGAGTGTACATTCCCCTAGACCTATCAAATATTTTAGATCCTAAGAGAGCCTAACCAAATGGGAAGTCACCACATCATCATGAGTTAGATCAGACAATCCCCTAGACCTATTAGAGATGTTAGAGCCTGAGAGAGCTCAATTAAATAAAAAGAAGTCACATCACCATGAGTCAAAGTGGCCAAACCCTTAGACCTATAAAATACATTATATCTTAGGAGATCTCAATTGAATGGGAAGATGCCATGTCAACATGAGTTAGAGTAGCTAGTCTGTATGACTTCCTAGATATGTCAGAGCTTAGGAGAGCCTGGCTAAATGAGAAGGTGCCACATCAGCATGAGTTAGAGTGGCTAGTCCCCTAGACCTATCATAGATGTGTTATCCTAGAATATCTCAACCAAATAGGAAGGTTTCATGTCATCATGAGTTATAACATCCAGTCCCCTAGACCTATAAAATATGTAAGAGCCTAGGAAAGCTTAGTTAAATAGGAAGGTGCCATGTCACCTAGTATGTAGATGAACTAGTTTTCACCTAATGCCATGGGAAGATCTCAATAAAGTATGGATAAAACTATAAATCATATTATAACATGACACATGTCCCTAGGTGACACATCACCTAACCTAAGGAAATGATATGAGGTATGGATCCCTGACTAGGTGTCGACCATTAAAAGAAAGACCAATGAGTGGATGACACATGTCAAAAGTTAGAAGTTAGTTGATAATCCTATAATAGATGTGACCATGTACCTAACATTAATTGGACATTAATATAATAGTAAACTAGACTTGATTAGATAATTTTAAAACATCCCATCACCATTATTATATCTAGCTAGTGGTAGAGGATCATGGGCTCTATGTTCAATTCTAGATTTAGAAATAAAGGGAAAAAATCCATCTACTAGTTAGAATTCAAATTCATAGCAAGTGATCCACAAAATTATATCAATATAGGGTGATTTATGCATGCATTTATAAATCCTAAGGGAATCCCATTAATGGTTACCATTATTTCCATAGAAGAAAACTCTAACTCCTCACTTTCAAAATTTCAAAAAAACCCTTGTATCTCATGCCTTCTACACTCAAATCTTCCTAATTTCCCCTCTATCCTACTCTAATAGATGATACATCCTCAAACTTAAAGGTGAAACCTAAGTATCAAGATACCACTTTCCCTACTATCTTAACTAAGTATAGGGACTACAATGATATGCTTAAGTTTGAGTATGAGGATGCCCTTAGGTCCTATAAGAAGTGAAGACTCTATAGAGTTTCAACCAAACTAGAGGCATTTCCCTGTACTGACATATTGGGTGACATCCTTCATAAGTCCATCCCTATACAAGATGAGGTCAATGACTAAGTGTGCTCACCCACTTCTTCATACAATATTTTTGATATATTTAGGAATGCCTTCAAGGCATACTATGCCTTCCTAGACTTATCTTTCTCTTATGATGTATAAATAATGTTAGTCCAGATGAGTACCTACCAAATCTATGATGTCCTCCATGACTAGGCTAAGAACCCCAAATCTAAGTGGGTTAACAAGAAGAAAATTAATGCTTACATAGTGTGCACCTTCTAGGAGGAGGTTTGAGTAGGCATGATCCTACTGAACTAGCTATTTGAGGACTCAAGTTGTCAACACATCAAAGAGTTGTGGGTGATTATCTTACATATGATCCTAACATGCTCTAACATCCCTAACATGGGAGGATTAATAAAATTCAAGTTGGTTTACACCATTGTAGACACCCTAGCTAGAGGCAACTTATACATACTGAGATACTTACTAGATGCAATCTATGAGATGAGCTCATTCAAGCCTTTAGCCTTTCCTATGTGGGATCTTGGTAACCTAATAGTCCATTTGGTATTTTATAATTTGTATGGACACTAGTACCACATGCATGTCTGGGACATCTATGAGCACTTCTACCTAGTGGTATCCAGGCAGTCAACAAAGCTTTAATGCCCCAAAATGTAATTCAAGACTCTATAATAACCATCAAGGACTACTAGATACATAAGGATGATATGGTGATCCATATCATAAGATTTTTAAAATGCCCCCTTTACCTTCCATATTATGTCCTTGACCACGTAGTATATTAGGAGATTTCCTATCAAGTAGTGTAAGACATCTTTAGGTTCTATGTATAGTGCTAATAGAGGGCATTCCCATTGCTCTTGACCATCATATTGTACCATGTCTACAAGACCTTCCTATTTATATATAATATTGATTCTAGGTGACACTCCTTCACACTTTTAAAGTGAAATGTTTGGTAATGGGACCTAAAAAGGGTGATTATAGCCTATTTAGTATAATACTTAACTTAGCTCAACATTAACTATGGCCATCAGGCTGAACACAATGATGAGCTTTATTTGAATGTCATTAATGACTAAGAAGTGATATCTCAAATAGAAAACAATAAAAATAAGAGGAATAAGTCTCAGATAGGCCCATTTACACCTCCTCTTTCTCCCACTTATTTTATAGAGGACCCAACTCTAATAATTATAACCACCTCTAGGAAGATCCTATATGGCATCTTAATACCTTCTCCCTATCAAGATCCATCTCTAATTATGGCATACTTCCACTAGAATATCCTACTCCATATGATTTATATCCATCTCCACATCCTCTAGTTACTCTTCATGTTCTACCTCCACCTCCTTTGGTAGTGCCAATATCTAAGTCATGATAGAGTCAACACCAGACTATATGATGCCAAGCAACCCAAGCACATCCTACTTAACCACTAGTACCATAACCCATGAGATTTAATAAGGTTGGTAGATTAAGACTGATACTATAATGAGGCACCCAAAAGTCACCCATCTATGTTCCCTATTCACTCCTCCATCTCCTCATATTTCCCTTCCACCCCTCACTCCCACCTAATTTCAACTCCTAGTTATGGCACCCACTAGTTCAACTCTACCCCTCTATTTCCCATTAATCCCCTCCATATTTCACCCAATTATATTTTGCCTTAGTTTTTATAAGTGTCATTTATTATTCATTCCCTTCCACTCCTCTAATATCATAGCCTAGACTCTTCACAGTGACTTCTTTTGGCATGCCTTTAATAATGGATCTGACTACAAACTTTAGGAGTATACCACTCCAACATGGACCATCCCAATCCCCATTTAATTTATGAAAATGCTTAAATTTATAGTTCCAATTCCTACACCATTATCCCTTATGGTTCCTATCATCCCTACCAAACCATCCACCACAACATCCAAAGCCAACTTGAGAAGGAGGTCAAAGAAGAAATAGAAGGTGACCCATATTTTTAATCTAACCTCAAGGCCTTCTACTCTAAATATACCTCCTATGTAGGCCTCAACATCTACTCTATCCCTAGTAGTTAAACCTTGATGATTATATCCTTATCCCCCTCTCTCCCTTACCTAAGGCCCCATGGGCCTCACCTTTAACCATCCCATCTCTTTCTTATTGTTCCACGACCCATTCCTAAGGAAATTACACCTCAAGTGAACCTTATCATGAATAATGTTAGGCAAAAATGTTTTCACGGGAATCTCCTTTCATTCTCCATTTTTTATATCTCATGTCCCCTCTACCTCCACTCATTTCCTCTTTCACTCCTTCCACTTCTTCCATATCCCATCTACCTCATCCTCCACCCTTCACCACCATTTTAGCCACACCTCCTACACCCCCTACAACTTGAGGGATGGTCTTGTGGTTAAAATTATTATATATGGTTTTCCATGGAGGCCTAAATGTATTATGGATTTTATACCAAGCCTTTTATATCATGAAAAGGATGTTTACTTAGATATTTGTCCAAGAGGGGAGTCTGATGATATGACAGACCCATCAAGATATCTTTTCCCTCACCAAGGTGAAAACTTCCACTAGAGAGGAGAATATGGATGAGGACCCACCATCCATCCTATGAGATACCCATAACATGTTTGAGAAGATCCTAAAGGACATGCAAAGCCAAGTCTAGAATCTCAAAGCCAAAGTGAAAAGTGCATTCCCAATCAATCTAATTAAGTAGGTCAAGGATGCCCTCTTACTACTTTTCTCAATCCTTGGGAAAGTAATGAAGACTCAAGCTAAGACTAATGTAATTATATTATGGAATTAGGTCTACATGGGGAGGATCATGAGGATTAATGGGAAGTGTTATAATTTATAGGTGGTGATCAACAAGGTAATATTCTTGGATCTTAAATTCATGCCAAATTCATACTTAGAGTTATACCAGACATATGCTAGGAAGATGATATCTACAATTGAGGAATGGTTGGCCTTAGCCTATAATATAATAGGACCCTTGGAAGAGGGAGAGAAGAATATATTGACCTACTTTAAAGAGGTTAATAGCTTCATGTTATTCTATCTAGATGGAACCTTGCTTGACCAAGGGGAATTTATAGTCTACCTGAGATAATTTTACTAAGTTATGAGGGAGAAAGTCGATAAGGAAAACCAAGAAGTGGTTAGGGTAGTGTTGGACCTATCAACTCAATCCATGATGAGCATCAACCAAGTTTTTAGAGTCCAAGCATCAATGGATATAGCTTTTTGAATATTTCCAAGATTAGAAACTAAAGTCAAGGTGATCTTCAAGGAGCCCCCAATGAACTTGGATAAGATATATAATGAGTTTAACCTTATGATAGCCATGTTAGAAGTGAGTAGTTCCTATTCAATGTAGTTAGGAGTTGGTCCCTCCCAGTCACCTCCTGGTGTCAACTAGTGGTCCCCCATAGATGTACTATAGGTTTTTAGAGATTATATTGATTCAAATCTTTAAATATAGTTATAACTATAATGATTGGTCATCATGGCCTATGATGGGATCCTCATGATTTTTAGATGTGAACCCCAATCTTTATCTATTTAAGGAAGAGTCGTATTATATTATAGGGTCAATCAAAATTCATTGAAAGTGTTGTTGTATTACTACCAAGATTTCACCTACATTTCCTTCATCACTTTAGATATTAAAATTAGTCCAGATCAATTATTATAGTAGCATTTTACTCTTTGAATGAATATCTCTATTTTTTGCAAGAGGATCTCTTTTTGTTTCAATTATTTAATCTTCATGTTTGAATGATCATCAGTGCTAGGTTAATTATATTAACACTTTGATAATTTATGTATGTCATGAGTATGATGTACTTAGTTATTATAATCTTTATGTGAGTTATTTTGTTTCCCTTTTGGTAGTGTTGATAATTTGTGTGTCAAGCTACAAATTATCATATAAAATTATGTGTTTTTTAAAATAAACTCTTAGCACTTATCATTAGTGACATCTCACATTAAAGGCATACTCTTAGCTCCCTTAGACTCTCCCCACTAAATGTTTTTGGACGTATAACTCTAATAAAACTTAGTTTATAATGGTATAACTATGGTAGAGTCACTTGGTTTAGTGACCAATGCATTGAGTTCATTTTAAACATAGAGGCTTCCCTTCTCTACCTTACCATTCCCTCTATTCTATGTTTGTTTAGTGGAATTGAAATACCTTTTCCCCTTTTGTTTAGAAAGAATAATCCAAAAACTCAAATATTCATAACCACCTTTAACCTTTGTGAATTTCATTGGATTAAAATTTTGGTAATGATAGTGTATCTCTTGGATCCTATTCACTTAGACTCAATTTTTGAATTCCAATACTCATAGTCATGCCCTAGGATAATCCTAAATCAATCCTAAAATGGAGGATGAAAGTCTGTATTTGTCCCTATCTTCCCCTTTTCAAATATTTCCCATTCTCATGGGTGTCTCATGATAGGGATTAGATTGGAGAGAAAAATAATTGGTTCTAGAATGTGAGCTATTTAAATACTTTGTTCTTATTATTAATTAATTTTATGAAAATTTTGAGATTAGATTACTATTAATAACATGCTAACTATTATGTGATTATGAAGAATCTTAGAGACTAGTTTACCTATTAGCAAGGCTAGGTACCATCAAGGTAAATTGGTAATTTCATCCCTAATTTTCCATAGAAACCCAAGACCAATCAACCCAGGCCTATCATGATTCCTATTAGTTACTCTCTACAACCTATCCCAAGTTCATAACCCAAGATTGACTAGTTATCTAGCTCAGCTATTAACATCTCAAGAGTCACCCATGATTTACCCAAGAACCTTTAAAGGTATCTTCTTCATTTCACCCCTGGTATGAGATAAACCATGGAAGAATATATAACATCTTAAAATACTACCCTAAGAATCCTAAATGTATAACATGACAATTTGGCATGTAGCTTGTTCCCTTTTACTTTGATGGAATCTACCTATGATTGGTTCCTAAACCTTCATGAATACTCTATCCTAATTTGGGACCATTTTAGTTCTATTTTCCTTGCCTAATTTGACCAAATAATAGACCCTAGTGTCTTATAATAGTAGTTTACTTGCATCAAAATGGATCCCAATGAACCCATTATAAACTTCAATTCTAAGCTTCAAAATATGTGTAACCAGATAACTATGCTTTACCAACCCAACCCTCAACTAGCACTTGAAATGTATAAAAATGTGCAACACCCTTAGACAACCATATTCCTAATAAGGGACATAGCTATAATATACATATCCTAAACATATTCAAGGGAAATCAAAGTGGATAGATGACTAAACCCCTAAGGTTACACCATGATCCCCACTCCCAACATGATACCATAGATGCCTACATTAAACTTCTTACCTAGCATTAACAAGAATGCACCTATGTCATAGCCACTCCCTATAATGCATCAACTATTACTGGGTCATCCCACTTGAGACCAATAATTGGGTTTCATAAACCTAATGGGGTAGATATAATTCCCTAGACTTCATATTACATGATATTAGCTATGGTTAATAACACCTAGACAACACCTTAGGATTCTATTTAAATTTGAGCTATATACCATTCAATGGATGGTGAAAAAACTTAACAAAAATTTCTTAGGGATATAGAGATAGATGAGTAATTCTAATGCTGAAAGATATTTTAAAAAATTCATATATCAAAGACAAAACATGAGTTATAACCTCCCTCACAACCCCTTATAAGCTTCACCCAATAATCTCCTCAAGATCAATATCTTTGAGATAGCCTCACCTAACTAGTGTCAAGTGCATAAAATGGTATCACATTGGGAGCTATACTACATAAATTTTGGTTATAATTTTGAGATATTCCAAAAGGATATAGAATAATATGAGCTGGCCCCCAATCATCTAAAATCCTGTAACTCAGGTAAAGCCCCTAGAATTACCATGGTGTTGGAAACTTTAGATTTCCTTAGCCAAGAAGAAAATAAGACAAAGGAAGGTATTAGTGAGGTGAAATAATTTCATTCATCCCAAAGGATAATGTACACCATTAGGAATAGGAAGCAACAACATCCCCATACTACCTCAATACCCCCAAATAATGGTACAACTCCATCAGACCAAAATGCTAGGAATGATCCCCCACTTTGAAGGCCTCAAGAGCCTAAGGTACATATGAAAACCCCACCAGTCCCAAAAAATAAGGTTACAACATATCCAAGGATATGAATAATATCAAATATAACACTAATCTCCATGATCTTGCTCAAATCATAGAGAAATGATATCTCTTATTGAAGTCTTTGACTTAAATGATAACCCCATAGACCTAGCCAAAACTAAGAGTAGCACACACCAATGTGCTCATTAAAAAGAATAATATGGAGGTTCCCCCATTCCTTTTAACCATCTAGTTATTTGGAAATAATCTATATAACTATTTAGTATATTTAGGAGCCTTAGTCAATGTGATGCTAGTAGGCGTATATGAGAAACTCGATCATAGTCCCATAAAATTTGACAAGGTAGTGGTCTAGTTAGACAAATCAAAGGTGAAAATGATAGGTGAGATTATATACATCTAAATACCATTATAATACATGTGTAATATTAAAAACTTTATAGACATTTAATTAGTTTATATCCCATAAACCTAGTACATGCTCCTCAATATATCCAAAGCCCTGAATGGATATATGGCCACAAATTTATCCCATATGTGGTTTCCATGGAGAGGATTAGATAATAAAATAAGAATAGGTATGAAACCATGCATGAATCATATGATCACCAAATTCAAAACCATTAATGATAAGATAAACCTAGTTTCCTCAAACTTAGGCATCTACACAATAAGCACCAAGCCTCCAAAAAAACAAACTAGTCACAATCGAGGTCTACTTGGCATATAGTCTCTTTATATAGATTGAATTCACTTCAAACAAGGTAGTGGGGCTAGTGTTCTACTTATTGACCCCTTAGGGAGGAAACATCTATCATATTATAAGTTACAGTTCCCTTACACAAATAAATTGGTGAAGTGTGAAGCTCTAATCTTGAGATTATAATTTGCATTGAGACATGAGGCAAAGAAATAAGAGTATTCAATGACTTTGAACTAGTGTTCAACTAGATCAAAAATAAGTTTTAATGCAAAATATCATACGTTAAAAGGCATAATCACTGATATTGGGACCTCATTTAAATGTTCATCTTTTACTAAATTTTGAATCTATTTGATGTTTAAGGAGAAATAGAGATGAAGGGTAGGGATTAGAGATTAGAAAGAACCCAGATTAGTTGCACATCATATCCAAATTATGTTTAGAACTCCTCTTTGGTTAGGGAGGACTACCTATGAATAAGAAATCACTACCACCAAATATATTTGTTAGTAGATATATGAGTGGGATGCCAAGCTACGTGCTTGTTCTTAGAACTGTCAAACTTCCTTAAGGATGATAGTCTACTTTTTGAAACAAAATGGTAAAGAATAATAAAATGAAAGAGAGAGTAATAGAGAGATATTCATACCATTCTTGTAGTTTGAGTGCAAAAAAGAGTGACACAGTGTAATTAATATGAGTTATTAGTGTTTTTGGAGGTTGTTTAGGTAGGCTTAGAGAAGTCATTGGAAATACATAGTCACCAACATCGATTAAGGTTGTCGATGTTGGTAAGGAGATATGACTGATGTTGGTTATCTGACCAATGTTAGTAGGGTTAGTAGGTTCTCAAAAGGTTGTAAGATACTTTTATAAGTTGGGAGGTAGATGTTGGTCAAGTTTTCAAGGTTGGGAAGAGTTTTAAGGGAGTGGGTGAGACTCAAGTGGGTCTAGACAGAGGGTTGGTATGTTTGAAGTAAAGGGAAATTGGTGGAGTTTACAAATCCTTCATAGGGAAAGTCAGGATGTTCATAAAATGAGAAATAGTATAATGTAAATTAATTATAAAATGACTATATAAAGGAATTAAAAAATATAGATATATACTTATCTGGTGAAATTTATGAATTGTGAGTGCCAGATAGATGGATTTGATGAGGTGTGTTGAAGAAATACATGAACAAAAAATACAAGCTTATGCTACTGATTCAAAAGCATCTAAGCTCTATGTAGTATATCAATTCCTAATCTAGACTAATTTATGCAAAGTAATGGTAATCCTTGATGTATAAAGTTTAATGCCAAAGCATATACATTAATGATTGATTTTTTTAATTTTTAATGACCTAAATATTAGCTTTGAATGTGGCTTCAGTAACCGATGTCGATGATCCCACCAACATCAACCAAGGGTTTACCAATGTTAGTGGTATAATAATAGGTAAAAGAGATATTTTTATCCTATTTAATGTTCCTCCTCTTGCCAAGTGTGGTATATATTAGAAAATGGTAGAAATGTGAGGTTAAGAAGAATGTAGTTAGGAATTTATATTAGGGGTGAGAAAAATTCATGGGTAGTTAGGATTAGGGGACTAAGACTTGAGGTGACTCAGAGGGTAAAAATTAGTCTTAGAATGAGGTAGCTAGGAAAGTTAGCATAAGTATATTTTAATTAAATTAATTAAATATTTTAAAATTAATTAAATGTGGGAGGGGTGAAAACATGGGTTAGGAAGGCTAATTATTAAAATGGGATCAAGGGGGGTTTTGATACAGGAGTTACACATGTGTGTGATGTAATTTTGGTGTCTACATTTACCCCTTTTTATATTATAATTTGTACTAACAAGTTTCAAGACAAAAACAAGAGTTGGATGCTCCAGGTACCGGATGAGGTATCCCCCCTCAAAATGGAAACTGATGGAGGAGAATCTATAATTAGGTACCGATTTGATAAGGAGTTAATTAGGTGGGTAGATGTTGAGTGAGAACATGGTAACATCACTAATTTTACATATACTACTATGACTTATAGTTGACACAATCAATAATAGGTAAAGTTGAGGAGGAATCAAATAGAAATAACCAAATCATAGCTTATAAGTGATAGTAGATAAGGTTAAAATGATCAAAGTTATAGCTCTAATGGTCTATGTGTTTTAGGTATCTAAGGTAAGAAGTGCTCCTGGTAAACACAAAAGGTTGAAAGTGATAGGACTAGCTTGATCATGATCCAAAACACTTGATATACATGTGTGTATTTAATAACCAACTATAGTGAGGTAGGATAAACATTCAAGACAAATAATGCAAGATTAGTTCAAAAGGGTTAATGGTCGAGGACATATTCATAATATTCAGTCAGAGTCATTGTGGGTAGAGATTTAAGTGATCTCTAAGGTTATTTGTCATGGTTGGGGAGATATATGTTATCTCCAAGGTTTTTTGTCATTGTCAGGGAGATATACATGATTTCCCAGTTACCTCAGACTTAGGGTGTAGTCTAAAGGGTGTTGGTTGGGGTTGAAAATTTTAATTTTAAGGTTGTCGATGTTAGTTATCTCATCGATGTCGATAGTAAGTATTATTGACATCAGTGTCTTAAGTCAAGACTATTAACATCAGTGGGTGACCAAATCCAACAAAAAAGGGTTTAATAGGCAACCAAAACTCATTTATGATAGTTGATTAGAGAAAAAGAGTTATGAGTGTTATGGGGCATAGGATATCCTTAGCCTATCTATTTTTGGTGAGTTAGAAAGAGATAAATGATTGAGAAGAGTGTGTGAGAGTGAGGGTGTGAGTAAGTGCTTGGTGGGCCATAATGTGACTGAGAGAGTGTTGGTGTAGGTAGAGATGGTAGAGGTAGGAGGGGACCTAGCTAGAGGTGCACCACCACAAGTGTCAGCCATTCCAACCCAAAAGAGATGGAGAGATGAGGTAAGATGCTCTTTGAGTTAAATTTTGATTTAAAGAAGTGAATTTATTTTTTGAGCTAAATTTGAATTTTTAGGGGGAGAAAGTGTAATTATAGGGGTAGTGAATGGGGTAAGGGTAGGTTTGGGTGAATTTGGGAGGGGTTAGGGATAGTTTTTAGGAAGAAACCTAAATTTTTGAAGTAGGTTGTTCGACCCTAGGGTCGAACCAGTCACTAATGTCAATAGGGCTCACCAACATTGATCGATAACTAATTCTAATGTTGGCTAACCTAGTACCAATATAGGCATATAAGATTGATGTTGATTATAGGAAAAACCCCAAATAGGAATAAAATGTCAATTTTGGATCCCTAATTGAATTATTTGATGAACCTAATGGCCAAGGTAGCCTTAGAAGACCCCATGTCGACTGAGTGCTACCTACATAACCTAGGTGAGGGCCTTAGGCAAATGTAGTTCTCCTAGTGCATAAGGAAAAAGGGTGAGGTATGGTTAAAAATTTGTTAAGGGAAGTGGTTAGGAAAAGGGAGGTTAAAAAAGGTCATGGGACCTAGGGTTTAAAATATAAGTCATGGGGTCGAGGGTAGGAGATATAAACCATAGGGCCTAGAGTTTAAGATATAGGCCATAGGGCCTAGAGTTGAAAGATAGGTAGTTAGGCCTAGGGTTTAGAGATAGGTAGTTAGGCCTAAGTTTTAGAGATAGGTAGTTAGGCCTAGGGTTTAGAGATAGGTAGTTGGGATTAGGGTTTAGAGATAGGTAGTTGGGTATAGGTTTTAGGTGGGTTACTAGGTTAGATAATTAGGTGGGTATATGGCTAAACTAACCTTAGAAGACCTCATGTCAACTAAGTACTACCTACATAGCCTAGATGAGGGCCTCAAGATAATGTGATTCTCTCAAAGAGAATGGGAAAAGTGTAGAGTTTTATATTTAAAATATGTGAGGTGAGGTTTGTGTGTGTGGATGTAGGCTAGGTAGGAGTTAACATTACAAGATAAACTACCTACACTACTGATGAGGATGAGGATGGATGTCACCATGGATTAGTAGGATCACATGACATTTGTAGGGTTAGGAGGAGTGTGATGATATTTCCAGGTTGCATGTGATGTTAGCTTGATGATAGATTTAATAGAGAGGTGGGATCACACCAGCAACACTTTCCATTTTCCTATCAAAGAGTTGACAATGATGTACGAGGACATATATAGTATTTTATGGTTACCACTCTAGGGTGAGGAGAAGAGAATGATATTCACATGAATACATCATTTGGGGAGCATGTCAATGAGGTGACCTATCACTTAGTGAGCTTTGCTTATGAGACACTATACACTATCAATAAGGAGTAGCACTAGTTGAGTATTTTGATGATGATAGGGATTATAGTAAATGCACTACTAAACATAGATGGGGGGAGATATCTTATTGCATTGACAAGTGTTTTAGTGTAGATGGTTGAGCAGTGGATAGTATAAGCATGGGGACCAACTTTTTTAGCATAGTTATACAGAGAGTTGTGGGGTTTGAGGCTATGATGATGGTATAGTTTGTGTGTCAATAATTTAATCTATTATTTTACATATGAAAAAATCATGGTGACACAACCATAGGGGTTACCTATTATGATTATAGCCAATTTTTGGGTTGATTTTAAATGGTGGAGAGAGGATATGGCCTAGACATGAGTAGATGGCATAGTGTGGGAAATTTATTATTATAGGCATATGATAAATGGATTGATTCACATAGATATTATTTGGAGGCCCTACTTGAGATACCCTATATTCATAGGATAGGTAGAGCAACTTGTGGGTTTATAGAGCACATTATCGGTTAGAGGGAGATGAGCTAGAGAGTTAGAGATGATAATCATGGCATGAGTCAAGAGATAGTTAGGCTTATTATAGGACATGCCTCCTATCTTTCCTCTATATAGGAGGGATGATATAGAGGCACACCTACCTTTACCATAGGAGATAGATGGGTTGGATTTTGAGGAGATACTAGAAGGCCTAGGTATGGTATATCATAGATGTATAATAGCTTATCTTGCATGGTGGATAGGTCTACATCTCATGGTTTAAGGTAGAAGGCCACCACCAAATTTATAGGGAGTGATGAGAGAGAGAGAGATGTAATTATACAAGCCTAAGATGCAACTGTATAGGCTCAAGATGTAGTAGAGGCATAGTTGTGGTCTTATAGGGGTAGGTTATGACACTATAAGGATAGGTGATTATACTAATGGGATAGGTCAGAGCATTACAAAGCCAGGTTACTACATTAACAGTAGAGAGAGATAGTTTGAGAGTAGTAGGATAGGCTACTCATCTTCCTCCACCACAGGGACCAGTACAAGGTCCTATAGTAGGTTTGATGGGTCTACCATAGACTATATTTCTAGCAAGGTAAAAAACTTCTTTAGATGAGATTGCATAATATAAGATAGCCATCAGGGAGTTCCCATAGATTTAGAGCTATTTTGAGGCTAGAGAGTAGGAGAGATCAGTGACACATGCCACAACTTCTAGCTCACATAGATGTAGATAGGCAGAGGGTGGAGATGATACTGCTACTTCATGACCATGACTATAGCCTAGATTATTTTGAGGATTAGATGATATTTTTTATGTTATGATATATGTTGTATACACACTGACCTATGAGTCAAAGATGAGAGATGTACTTTTTGAGAGAGATGATACTAGTATGATTCATGGATGTATATTCATATTTACTGTATATAAGATGGTGATGATGTTGAAGTTATTATAATGATGTGGATGCTCAAATTATTGTAATGTTGAGCATGTTAGTTGAGTTAGACTAGCATTTCTGATATGTGTGATGGTATATGCATAGTTGATTGGTTAGCTTCATCTTAGAATTTTTTCATATTTGTGATGGTGTATACTTAAAATGAATGGGTTGGGTATGTTTTTTTATTTCAGCATTTTTCCACATTTATGATGGTGTATGATTAAAATAAATGGCATAGGCTTGATATTTTTCCTATTTATTATTGTTTAAATAAATTGTGGTTACATGTTTGGTGTATTTCACATGGGATTATATGAGATAGATTAATGGGAAATTGTTTGTTAGTTTAGTATGATTTTTGGTAGTTATCTGAGTATCTTTTCTTGAGATGGATATGTGAGTGATAATATTTGTTAAACACATAACTCTAAGAATCAATAAAAATTGGTAGAAAAGTGATAAGATGATTGAATCTTGTTGTGAGATGTGATCTCAAAAGAGAAATCAAAATGTGATTGGGATAGGAAAGAAAGAGGCATGATGCTCGCATATTGGTAAAGACCATAATCACAACATAAATAGGCTTATGAGTATGATCCTCTTTCATGATTTTCATCATTTTACCATTTTTTTGTTAGAGAAGTGTTGTACTCACCTTATGTCAAGTGAGTTCAAAGTCCCTTGAAAGAGTATGAGGGGGAAAAGTTAAAAGGAATGAGATTATTTGGGTAGTTTAACCTTCTTAGTGGGGAGGGTATGCCCATTTTTGGGGTGACCCAAGAGCCACTATGGGCAAGTCCATGACTTACTATTTTTTTTGTAAGTTGATCAATGTGGGAAGCCTACAATGGGGTTTTGTTTATGTTGAGGTCATATGAAGCTAATCAATATGAGAAGCTTTTAATTCATTATTTCAATTAATAACAAAGCTTGGATTAACCATACTTTAAAGGAGTGGTCTAAGCTTTTGTTTTTTGTTTTTAATAGTTGTCCTTCAAGGGAGTACTCTATTTATAGCATCAAGGAGAAGTTACGTAACTATCCTTCAAGGGAGCAGTCTACATTGAAAATCATGACCTGAGAGATTATAACTTGTCTATGTATCCCATTTTTTTTACTTTAGTCATGGATAGTACTATAGAGGCTTAAATGTTTTCCACTTTGAGGGTAAAACCATAGCACTTCCTAGGTTAACTAAGTGTGTAGGAATAAACGTTAAGAGGAAGGGAGATGAATGTAATAGGGTTGCTCAAGGGATGAGCTCAAGTTAAACATTAGGTGAAGCATCACTTGATTAACAAAATAATGGTCATAGGTGCAAAGCATTTAAAGGCTCAGTTTCTAGCCTTCCTTCAAGAGAAGACAAGCAATAAGTTCATGAGCCATACTTTTGAGTTATGATGTATGGTCCAAGCCAATTAGGAGAAAACTCACCCCATTTTTTTCTCCATGTTCATCACATGTTGATTTTCCTTTAAGACAAGATATTCGATATTAAAATCTCACTCCTTGAGGTTTTTTTTGTAAGTACTTTTGATATGCTCTTAATAGATTTGGAGGTGGTTGAGGGCTATGAGATGACATTCATCAAGCAACGCAAGTTGAGCCAAATGTTCTTGGTAAAAGTCATCATTATTAAGTATGTCTTATAGAGAGATGTAAAGAGAATGAATTTGGACCTCAAGAGGAAAACTAGATTCTACCCCATAGACCAAAGAAAAAGGTGTAACACTTATAGGGGTTTGAATGCTAGTGCAGTAAACCCATAAAGAAAAGGGAATGCACATGTGCCAATCCTTATCAGTATCATTGACTACCTTCATGATTATTTTGGTTAAGGTTTTTGTTAGAAACTTTTGCCTATCCATTTTTTTGATAATGCGATGTTGAGAAGCTTAATTTGATCCCCAAAGCATCACAAAGCTTTTAGATAGTCTTATTTTTGAAAGATTTGTCATTATCTACCATAATTTGATGGGGAATACCAAAATGATAGATGATGTGATGGTTGACAAGGTCAATAATTTTATCAAACTTAGTAGAGATGAGAAGAATGGCCTTGACCCACTTGGTGAAGTATTCAGTAGCAGTAATGATGTAATAGTGATGGAGAGATGAATGAGGGTTAATATCACCAATTAGATCCAAACCCCATTAGGAGAAGGGCCAAAAGTCTTTGGTGATTTATAAGGCATATCTTGGAATGTGAAGGAGGTTAGCATGTTGTTGGGATTTGATACAAGATTGAATGTAATCACTATAGTCTTGATGGAGCGTTGGCCAATAATAACTGAGTCAAAGGATACATTTGGAAACTTTATTACCATTGAAATGTCCACCACAAATTCCATCATGGACTTCCTTAATGGTGAAGGGGATCTTAGTACTAGTGAGTTATCTAATGATGAGACCATCAAAACCTCACTTATAGAGAAGTCCCCCAAGCGTAGTGTAGTGAGAAGCACATTTCATGAAGGCACATCTCCCATTATTAGAGAGGTCAGAAGGGGTAACAAAAAAAGAGATAATCTGTGAGTTGCTTGTACCATAAGTCATGTGGGTTGTGTGTTATATTTCCTATAAAAAGGATGTTAGTTGATACATAGGAGGATAATGTTAAGTGACGTATAGTGACATAGATTTTTAAAGAAGAATTTGAAGAGGGTATGTGTGAAGCAAGAGAAGCCATTATGTTAAAAAAACTCATTTGTAGATTGAGGAATAGTTTGCAAGAGGTAGGAGTTGAATGATTCGAATAATGTATCTACACAATGTTTATATCATTGTAGAATTTTGTTTTTACATAGGTAGGAACCATTAACCTAATTAACCACTAGTTGGGAGTCACCAAAAATGGTTATTGATTTGACACCTAAGAAAATAGAATTTTGAAGCCCTAAGATCAAAGCTTCATATTCAGCCATATTATTAGTACATTCAAAATTTATTTTGAATGACAAAGGCATATTTTCACCATCAAGAGGGATGAGGATGACCCCCACACCCCCACCGTGTTGACATTTAAACCCATCAAAGAACATCATCATTTGATAGGAGATGTCATTAGTGGAGAGCATTGCAATAGATTCATCAAGGAATTCAAGGTTTGAAGTTTGGTTGTCAAGTAAAGGGGTAGAAGCTAACTGGTTAATGATCATTTTCCCCTTGATAGACTTTTGTTAAATAAATTCCAAGTCAAATTTAACAAGGAGCATGATCCATCAGGCTACACATTGGTTTTGATATGGCTTGGAAAGCATGTATTTGAGGGGATCAATATGGGTGACAACATAGGTTTTGTGATTTAAGAGGTAATGATGGAGTTTGCAAGCTATAAATACCAATACGAGACAAAGGTTTTTGATATAGGTATATCAAGTTTCATAATCAATAATGTTAGGATTGTGGAGCTAAAAGCTTCACTGATGCAAACAGGAGAGGAGGTTGCTGAAGGTTGCTGAGTTGCAGAAGAAGTTGGGGTCGGTCTGATCAACCGACATCGGCGGGATAGCACAGAGAAGCAACCGATGTCGGTCATATATCGGCCGACGTCGGTCACCTCCAGGTGAACAGGGACCGGCGTCGGTCGCCTGTGTGGTTCGACTGTGAGCTATTTACGGGCAGTTAGCTAACGAACCAAGTGTTTGCATGATCAGGGCTAATTATAGACTGAGAGCTGCGGATCTAATTATGGTAATTAGATGTCTAATCATTGTTTGGATGAGATCTATATAATAGACTCATGGTTGTATTGGAAAAGTGTGCTAGGGAGTAAGAGAGCATAATTATAAGCTCCTTCTGTGTGTGAGGTAGAGCTATGGTGCATTCCTCCTAGTGCCACAGTACCAAGTGTGTTGGTGCTGGATTGGAGAGCCAGCTGGGTTCTTCAAGAGTGTAGGATCTTGGTCACAGTTGCATGGCCTATATAGGAGATCTACATGGTAAGTAAGATCATTGATCTGTAGGTGTATGTGTGTGCAAGGTTGAGGTTCACAGGTGAATAGAACCATTGATTGATTTGCAGGTGTGCAAGGTCATACAGACAGCAACACAACAGGGAGCAGTATCAGGCAGGATCTACTTGGAGTACAGGTGTGTACTCGGATAGAGCAAGAGGAAGGCAAGGGAGTTCCTTCCATAAGTATGGTCTATTGAATTGCAGGTTGTTGCAGGTTCATGGGAGATCTACTTGAAGTACCTTGAGTACTTGTGGAGCACGTGGAGTGCTTGTGGAGTGCGTGGAGCACTTGTGGTGTGCGTGGAGCACGGGAGGTGAACACCAACTCTGTATTTGAGTTGGGTGTTGGGACCTGTGAGAGGGAGAGCTTTGGAGAGGAGAATTACTGTTCACTTGAGGCGTGGGAAACCTCTGTAAGGTGGTGGAGAAGAAGTGGCATCTTCTTTATTGTATTCTTTTCTGTATAAAGTGTTAATACAATTTGGTATTGTCTCTCATATGCTATGTTATTCTGAATTCTAGTTACTTGGTGAATCTGGTTAATTTCCGCATATTAAGTTGCTTGGTATTAGTAATCAAATTGTGTGCTTCCGGTTTACATCCTCCCAACAAGTGGTATCAGAGCCTTGGTTGTAGGTTCTTGAGCTTGATACCAACAAGTGGTATCTGAGCTGAGGTTGGAGGAAGCAAGTTTTGTGTTTGGTTATAGGTCACTCTCAGGGGTTTCTGATCGAGTGGGAGTAGAGCAACAGCAGATCAAAGTAAGCTAAGAATGGAGGAGTTGAAAAGCACAGATGGTTACTCACGGTCCTATGGAAAGAAAGAGCAGGTAAAAGATTATTGTTGGTTGGTAACAGATCAGCATGAAGAAACTGAAGATACAGATGTAGCAGGTATTGTTGCACAGGATGTGTTTGCAGGTTTCTTGGATAAAGTGGAATCTTGGATAAAAGATTCGGTTGCCTCTTTCCATGCAGTTCCAGGTAGAGGAGCTGGTAAGCCTTGCCAAAGAATTGGTAAAGGGGAAGTGAAGCTGAAATTGCAGGCGGCCAACACACAGGTGTTGATGAAGGTCATGCAGGTCCCAGGTTTGGAGATATGGCTAATTTCTTCAGAAAGATTGGGTGATGAGAGATGCACAAGAACTCTCACAGCGGATGCACTTGAATTAGCTGGTGGTAAGAAAACAGGTATCCTTTATCTACTTGTTTATATTACTGATTCTTCTTTTATTGCAGAGACGTGGCTTCGTAGGCTTGGTCACATGAGCAGGAAGGAGATGCATGTTCTTAAGCGGAAGACAGATATATTTGACAGGCTTAAGAACTGGAAAGCCTTGGTGTTTATGGAGGAGATGGTGGATAGAACCCATTGGATTTGGCTGGATACTTCTGAGCAGGGTAGTTTGGAAATGGATTTTGATTCAAAGAAGCTCACGGGTAAAAAGTCATCACTCACAGGCGAACACAAGTACCGATGTCGGTCAAGAGGAACCGGCGTCGAACAGACAGGTGCCGATGTCGGTCATGTGTAGACCGAAGCTAGCGATGTCAGGCAGGGTAAGACCGATGTCGGTCATGGGACTGACGTCGGCAGTATTTAAGACCGATGTCGGTTAATAGGACCGACGTCGGCAGAAGGGACACCAGTGCAGGCAGGTTGGTAGTCAGGTACAGACGCATGAAACCGACGTCGGTCGGATGCAGACTGTGGAGTGACCGAGGTCGGTCACTGTAACAAATTTTGGGTGGACAGTAAGCTGTCAAGGTGTCTCAAACACCCATACGGAGGACTGAAGGCGCAAATAGGCCCTTAAATTCATTGTTCCTCTTCTTTATACATGTTGCTGATTGTAGAGCAGGAAGGATCCAGGAAACAGGTGTGAGCTTGGCATGGATGAGGATGTGATTCCTTGGAGGAGAACCAGACAGGTGTGTCTTGGTAGAGTTGCCAGCAGGAATGAAAGCACAGAGACGAATGGATACCTTAGTAGAAGAATAGAGAGAACGGATACGTGAGACGAAAGATCAGGTATATGGTCTTGTGGAGCTGCAGGACAGTGGTACAAGTTTTGACAGGGGGATGACGGAGCATGGCTTCAGTCAATGTCAGGGTAACTACTGTGGTTTTGTCTTACCAGGGGGATGATGAGTCATGACATCATTTTGTTGCTGTATGTGGATAGTATGCTAGCTAGCAGGGGTGTACATACAGGGTTTTGCTGAGCTAAGGGTAAGATTAGTTCAGTGGCATGTCATGACGAGTTTGGAGCAGCGGAATTCTTTGACATGGGAGGCATGGAGATCACAGGTTGATTTTGTCTCGAGTGGGAGCTGATGTGAATCAGGTGTTGGCAAGGTTCAGGATACAGAACCGGAGCACACTAAGGGCTGGACAGGTACAGTGTCCGAAATCACATGAGGTCTGGTATAGACCTAAGTATTCCCATGCAGGTGGGAGCTGTCAGAGAGTTAGGAGCCAATTCGGGGAAGTGGATTCTCAGGTTTTCTGAGAGGGACCGGCAGCAGGTGTTGCTATGCAGGGTCAGGACTTCACTACATGTATTTGTAGGTTCGGATGTGGCAGGTTACTCGGATGACAGGTGGTACACCATAGGATGTGTGGTGGGTTGTCTTCAGGTGGGAGCTTGAAGAGGGATACAAACCAGGAAACAGATTAGATGGAGTACAGGTACAGGTACAGTGCAGCTGTTTATCTCCAAGTGGAAGATTATTAGGATTGTGGAGCTAAAAGCTTCACTGATGCAAATAGGAGAGGAGGTTGCTGAAGGTTGCTGAGTTGCAGAAGAAGTTGGGGTCGGTCTGATCAGCCGACGTCGGTGGGATAGCATAGAGAAGCAACCGACGTCGGTCATATATCGGCCGACGTCGGTCACCTCCAGGCGAACAGGGACCGGCGTCAGTCGCCTGTGTGGTTCGACTGTGAGCTATTTACAGGCAGTTAGCTAACGAACCAAGTGTTTGCATGATCAGGGCTAATTATAGACTGAGAGCTGCGGATCTAATTATGGTAATTAGATGTCTAATCATTGTTTGGATGAGATCTATATAATAGACTCATGGTTGTATTGGAAAAGTGTGCTAGGGAGTAAGAGAGCATAATTATAAGCTCCTTCTGTGTGTGAGGTAGAGCTATGGTGCGTTCCTCCTAGTGCCACAGTACCAAGTGTGTTGGTGCTGGATTGGAGAGCCAGCTGGGTTCTTCAAGAGTGTAGGATCTTGGTCACAGTTGCATGGCCTATATAGGAGATCTACATGGTAAGTAAGATTGTTGATCTGCAGGTGTATGTGTGTGCAAGGTCGAGGTTCACAGGTGAATAGAACCATTGATTGATTTACAGGTGTGCAAGGTCATACAGACAGCAACACAACAGGGAGCAGTATCAGGCAGGATCTACTTGGAGTACAGGTGTGTACTCGGATAGAGCAAGAGGAAGGCAAGGGAGTTCCTTCCATAAGTATGGTCTGTTGAATTGCAGGTTGTTGCAGGTTCATGGGAGATCTACTTGAAGTACCTTGAGTACTTGTGGAGCACGTGGAGTGCTTGTGGAGTGCGTGGAGCACTTGTGGTGTGCGTGGAGCACGGGAGGTGAACACCAACTCTGTATTTGAGTTGGGTGTTGGGACCTGTGAGAGGGAGAGCTTTGGAGAGGAGAATTACTGTTCACTTGAGGCGTGGGAAACCTCTGTAAGGTGGTGGAGAAGAAGTGGCATCTTCTTTATTGTATTCTTTTCTGTATAAAGTGTTAATACAATTTGGTATTGTCTCTCATATGCTGTGTTATTCTGAATTCTAGTTACTTGGTGAATCTGGTTAATTTCCGCATATTAAGTTGCTTGGTATTAGTAATCAAATTGTGTGCTTCCGGTTTACATCCTCCCAACAAATAAGACTGTGGCTTATGTATTAAATCACTTGTTCTCGATGGTAATCATCCCAATGTGCAATCATAGTACCCAAAGAATGGTCTATTGTAGAGATTTAAAGGTAGAAAGGATAGATTTCTTTAGGTGGAATAAGAACTAGTGGGGAAGGGAGATATCATTTGATTACATCAAAGGCTTCTTAGCAATTTGTATTCTAACAGAAGGAGACATATTTTTTGAGGATATGGTGAAAGGGTTGGAAATGATCTGACAACTAGGAGATGAAGTGATGGATTGACTGAAGCTTGCCTTATAGGCTATAAATTTATTTTATATTAGTAGGTGGAGGCATGTTTGTATTTCTCAAACCTTAGCAGGGTTGAATTTAATACCACAGAGAGAAACGATAAATCCTAAGAGCTTATCAAAAAGGACACCAAAGATTCATTTCTTTGGGTTTAGTCAAATTTTATATTGGATTAGATGAGTGAATATTATTTTGAGAATCATTAAGTGATCTTGATGAAGTTTAGACTTTTTAAGTAATCCATCCATGTAGTCTTCCATAATTTTATGTAGGATATCAAGGAAGATGTAAGTCATGGCACATTGGTAGGTGGTAAAAACATTCTTTAGACCAAAGGGCATGACCCGATAATAGAAAATCCCCCATAGGGTAATGAAATTTGTCTTATGTTGATCCTCAAGAGAAACCAAGATTTGATTATAACCTAAGAACCTATCCATAAGTTATAGCATCTCATGGCTAACTATTAGATTAGCAAGTTGGTTGATACTTGGGAAAGGGAAGTCATCCTTTGGATAAGTGAGGTTTAGGTCATGGTATTTGGTGTAGATGTGGATTCCCCTTGTTACTTTTATGATAAAAACAATATTGGAAACCTATGGTAGGTAGTTAATGGGTTGAATAAAGTTAATAGAAAGGAGGTGTTGGAGCTCTTCTTTGACAAGGAGAGTAATATGAGGATGCATTTTATGAATATTTTGCTTAACAAGTTTAGCATCTCAATTGATTAAAATGTTGTGGGTAAGGATATAAGGGTTGATACCATGCATTTCATTATAAGACCAAGTGAACACTTTGTTATGGTCATTAAGAAATGTGGCATAATTTGTTGGCTCAAAGGAATATAAATATTTACCAATCCTAAGGACACTAGGGTTATCGTGAGAGAGAAAATTAATGTTAATGGTTGATTCATTTAACATATCTTGTGTTTCAAATGGGAGAGATCATTGGATATAGGAATCATCTATACCCATGTATATAATAATAGCATAATCATCTTGACATTAGACAATTTTGATTATGGGAGGGTCTTCATCAATCATTTCAAGATGAATGAGAGGAAAGGACCTTGTTTCCTTACCTAGTTGATACATGAGGGGGCCTAAATGGATGGCATTTATTGAAAAAAAATTAGGAGGTATTGATACCTCTAATTCATTAGGTGATTATGGAGGAGAGGATGGAGAAGGAGATTCTGGCTCTTTGATAATTGGCATATGAGAAGCTTTGGTGAGTTTAATTAGTTCATCAAAACCCACTCCATGCTGCTTTTTAGCATTTTCAATAGGTTTATTGGTGGGATATTCAATGGGTGTATGAATACCCTACTCATAATAACCCAATATAAATCCTTTTCATGCACACCTATAAAGATAGGTGTGAGAAAATCTAGGCTTGCCTAAGAGAGAAGTCACAAGTAAATGGTTGTGGTGAAGAGGATGGATTGTCGACAATGGGAGCTTGATCAATTCCCCCATATGTGAAATTAGTTTGAAGGTTAGGGGGACCATATGAGATGACCATCCTAATATGAAGATCATAATTTGGGTGCATATGAACCTTTCCATACTCTTGTGGAGTATGGAACATTTTGAGTGTCAACAAATGATATTCTTTGAGTGATAGATGCTTGAAAGTTTCCTCCATGGGGTCTTTATCAAGAATTTGTGTTTTTAGTATCTGTGTAACCAAGTTAGTGGAGCTTGTGGAAGCTTTAGAAGTATCATGCAGAGGAGATGATGTCTTTAATGTAATGAGAACATCATTAGGGATATAATTCATGTTGCATGTTTTGAAATGAGGTTGGTCCATGAGAATAACATTCACTTACCCATTGTTCTCAAACTTGATGAAGTGGTGCAAAGTTGAGGGTACACGTGCCATAACATGTATCCAAGGTCATACAAGTAGTATGTTGTATTATAAATCTCCTTCTACAATATATAAGATCTCAATAATTATTCAAGGACCCACGTGGATATGTAAAACAATAGTGCCCACCATAGTAGCTATGGTATTGTTAAAGGAGTGGAGCACCACATCAGTTTGAGATATGTAATTATTGGGAAGGACTAGCTATTTGTGGCATGGGTGGAGATAATATCAATACTATCTCCTCCATCAATCATGACTCTTTTGACATGAGTTTGATTGATATATACGGTGATAAAAAGGGTAGAATCTTGATATTTAGGGTATTGAAGTGGAATTTCTAAATCACTAAAGGTAATCAAGGAGATGGTGTTAAGAGATCTGACTAAAGTTACAAGAGGCTTGGGATCATCAAGTTATACCTCAACCACTTTCAAGGCACTAATCAAATCTTGATAGTGTTGGGGTGAGTTTTTTATTAGCTCATATAAGGACATTTTCATAGGGGTTTGGTGAAGTTATTTCACCATCAAGTTTTGAATAACTTCTGATGATGTTGGTTTTAGGACACCCAAGATGGAAATCTTGGGATTCAAAAGAGGAGTGTCTTTTGAGAATGGATGAACCAAAGGGGTAGTGACATTTTACTTTCCTTTATCCTTTTGTGTTTGTGATCACATGGTCACATTAACCATGTTTATATAAAACATAGGTGAAG
Organism: Torreya grandis; assembly: GCA_037957365.1. Lineage (NCBI taxonomy): Eukaryota > Viridiplantae > Streptophyta > Pinopsida > Cupressales > Taxaceae > Torreya > Torreya grandis. The sequence goes on along the minus strand of JARHVA010001250.1, from coordinate 1,361,497 downwards.
GAGATGGTAAAGATGGTATGACAACATCTTTGGGTTTGAATTCATGTGGAACAGTATGAAGAATTATGGATGCCATGGGTGGAATAGTAGGAAGGCTAATGGTAGTATCAAAAAAGAGAGTGTTGATATCAAAGTGTTACCAAATAACTATTGTGAGAGCTTTATAACTCTCAGTATCATGTCTAGGAAAATGATGATATAAACACACTTATGTATCATCAAACCAAGATGGCTTTAGTCCAAGAGGGTTATAACACTTAATGGGAAGAAGAATTATTATGGAGTATTGAAACAACTAGCATAGGAAAAAGATCCGAGAGCCTATGATTGGGCTATCACTTGTTTTTGTAATAGGGGTGGACACCTTATTTGGTTTAGGAGTCACGAAGGTGATTTTGTGTGGCACCTTTTTAGGTGTCAGTGGAGCCATGTGATTTTCTAACACTTTATTGGTGGTAGGTGTCATGGTGTCAAATGTGAAAGGCCTACTAATTGGTAGAGGTAGTATTGGAGGTAACTTAGCCTTTGGTTTCACTTGGATTAGTGATACCCTAACTAAAGTAGAGGGATGTGGTCCTGAAACTAAAGGCAAAGTTGAGGGTGGAAGAGGGTAGGATTGATGAGATCTAGGAAGCCTAACATTCTTCCTTAATTTAGGCTATGGAACTCTAAATTATGGTTGGAGAGTTAGATCTAATTTCACCTATGGATGAATTAGATTATTGATCAAGTGAAAACCTAAAGATCTTATTTGCTTTAATGTGAAAGATGCCTATGAGGGTAAGGGCTCTAACATAGAAGGATGAGCTTCTAATGAATTCAATGAAAAATCTCTAACTTTATCAAAGACCTTGGGATAAAGGGTATTAATAGGATTGGTGGTAGATCATGACACTTTTTTTTTAGTATAAAGAGTTTTAAGTCAGTCCTAAAATGCTACATGATCTATCTTTGTGGAGTCAATAAATTCTAGACTTCCCACCAACCATGAGAAGGGTTTAAATGAAGTTGATGTAGGCCTTACGGTTGCTTATATATAAGTCTTAGGTGATTGAGAAAGAGGGAAATTATTTGTCTCAATTACCTTGGGCCAAAGATGAGAAAGAGCCACAATAGGGTCTTCTTAAATAGAGATGGGAGAAGAGGCATGGTCTTCCACAGGTGGGGGAGAGCTAGGCGAAGCAAATTACTCAAAGGGGTAGAGCATAGGTATAATTTCTTCCTCACCATGTGGGTGAGGAAAAAGTAAAGTATGATATTCCATAGGTAAAAGAAGTGGTAAAATTGGTTGAATTGGAACATGCACACTAGGTTTCTCATCTAATGTAGGGGTAGATAACATTGGATCCTCTAGGTGTGAAGGAGGAGTGGATGGGGAACTACCTTCCATAAGTGGAGAAAAGGTATGTGTAGAAGGTTCTTTAAGAGGTTATAACATAGGAATGATATTCCCCTCAACATGTAGTTGAGGAATAGGTAAGGCATGGTCCTCAAGTGGTAAGAGGATATGTAAAATGGGTGCAAAAAGAGTTGACAATATAGGCTCCTCTTGTGGAAAATGGAGAGGTAAAAGAGGCCCTTCCTCACGTGGGAGTGGAATGGGTGAATAAGGATCTTCTACATGAGGAGGAAGGTTGGGAAAAACAAACTCCGCCGATTATGGGAGAGGAGTAGGTAAAATGAGTGCCTCTTATTATGAGAGAGGTTAGACTAGAGGTAAAAGAAAGACCATATTGATCATATGGATATTAAGATCACATGAGTTATCAGTCATGGTCTAAACATTATTTTGATTAGGTGAATGTTTAGTAAAAGGCTATTTAAACACATTCATATTTTTATTATTAGGTGAATTAGGGTTATCTAAGATGAGATCACCCCTGTCAAGCATGTCTTAAACAATGTTCTTGAATGTTTTATAGTTATTAGAATTATGGCCTTTGACTTGATGGTAGCCACAAAACTCATCTTCCTTGTACCAAGTAGGAATAAGATGGAAGGGATCAAACTGTATAGGAGGCTTTATTTGAGGAAGGGTTATGGCTCCTTATTGCAATAGTTTTTCCAAAATAGAAGTGTATGACTCCCCAATGGGAGTGTATCATCTTTGTTCATATCATTATTGGAATTGTTTAGTCAAATTTTATTTGGTCAAGGAATTAGGTTGGTTTTTGGTTGTGGAAGAAGCTAATTTAATGACCACCACAATGGTGGAGCCTCTATATTTTTGGTTAGAAGGAGAAGGTTTAGAAGAAGAGGAGTCATTTGATTTGGAATTGGCATTTTTACTATGCAACTTGACTCTATCTTCATTTATATCCCAATTCTTGTGTTTTTGCACCATTGTAAAGGCTTCATCAAATGTGAAGAAAGTTTGTACTTAAAGTGTGGATGAAATCTTCTTAGCACATGCCCTTGAGAAGAGCTCAATAATATTAGGTTGGGGTAAAGAAAAGGAGATTTGATTAATTAAGCCTCTTCAGTGAGTGACAAAATTTGTGATAGACTCATCATCAAATTATTTAATAGAATAAAGGTCCATAATAGAAACCTTTTTAGAAATGTTGATAGAGAAATGGTCTAGGAATAATTGGGTGAGTTAGGTAAATGAGAAAATGGAGTGCTAAGTTATAGAGCTATACCAATCCAGGGCATCACCTGAAAGAGACATAGGGAAGGTGCAAATTAGTAACACATCATCATGTCCTATTAAATAACAAGCATGTCTAAATGCTTGCCTATGCTATTGTGGGTCCTCTTTACTTTAGAATCAAGTAAATTTGGGGATTTACCATTGGCTTAGATAAGGGAGAATAGGCACAGAAGGATGGATGGGCTCATTGCATATCTGATCATAAGATAACAATTCTTTGAACCTAACACAAATGTCTCTAGACTGGACATCTTGTCCATCAACATCCTAATGAGGTCTGAAGGGAGATTAGTTTGGGAGATACCCCCTAATTTATAGGGAGCCTAATAAGAAGTAGAGGTAGTGTATGACATAGCTTGCTATGGTTATGTTGACACAACATAGGGGTAGTGAGTCATAGGGTGGGGGGTAAAAATGAAAGGGGCTTGTCCTACTAGGTTAGAGACAATGTTTTGGTTGAATGTTGTTATTGTAGGTTGGGTTATTGTCATGGTTATATTGGGTGAAGGGTGAGTCATAAATCATGTAATTATAGGTGTCAGAGTAGGTAGGATGAGTATTGCAGAGTAAAAAATACTCTATGTTTCATTCTAATTTTTAGTTGTGCACTACAAAATTTTGTTCCCACATATTTTGGTTCATGATGGTAAAGTTTTGAAATAGAGCGCAGGCTTCATTTCCTTTTGATTCATTTCTATATAAGTGTCAAAATCAAGTGGAAGCTACCAAGTGTCATCAGCTAAGGCACCTTTCATAATTCTTATAAGTCAGTTGAGATGTGCCACGTATCTCATAGTAACTTAGTGGAATGCGACAAGTGTCAGCATCTACATTTCATATCAGCATCCACATTTCAAATCTCTTTTCAGTGGAAGGTTTCAACAAGCTAAGTATCAAGATCAGGCAAAAAGTGTCAAGTGGTAATCATGAAAGGTTTCAATTTACTTTTCTAAAAGTGACAGAGATTGCCACATATCTCATCTGAAGAGAGCAGAAGCCACCATGTGTCAAGATTTGAATTATCTTCATTTTGTTTCACAGATATAGCAAAGACTGTGGTGGGTCTTAGTTTTTGTTTTTAAAGCAAGTGGAAGCCGCCAAGTGTCATTGTCTATGTAAATATGAAATGAGGCCCGATTGTTTCTATAATATAAATAGATTTATGGGGATACCAGCATGTGTCACCTTCTGTAGGTTTCTCAAAAGGTGGCTAAAAGTAGTGGAGATTGCCATATATCCCTAGTTAAGTAAAGTAGAGATTGCCACATATCCTTTGTTGAGGCAAGTAGAAATCACCACCTGTCCCGATGCCCTTTTTTAAGTTGCTCAGGAAAGAAATGTTGTGGGTCTTATTTCTATTAAGTTGTTAAAGTTTTGAAGAAGTAGATTACGATAGGTTTCAAAGGTAGAATTTTCCTGAGCAAAGATATAGTAAGAGTATAAGTAAAGCGGAGAGCACCATGTGTCTTCAGTAAGTGTTGAAAAACATGCCAAGTGTCATCCTCTAGTGTCTCCTAACATAATAAGAAGGTTTTCAAGGAATTGGCCAAGTGTCCTCTTCTGTTTAATAGAAGGGAGCATCCTGTTATCTGTTTCAGCCAATGAACTACTAGAAGATAGAGTGTTTTAGAATCTAAGAAATATCTTCTGTTAGACACTTCTAGTTTAGTTAAATTTCAGTTGGGTCATTAGATTGGGAACATGCATACAATACAAAGTGAATCCAAGGCTATAAATAAGGGTGCAAAGATGACCAAGATCATCATCAGATACCACAGAGAATTTTTGGAGAGAGTTATTGTCAAGAGTTTAGACTTTCTAGAGCTATGATTAGGAATATCATTTGCCTTTGTTCTATTTTCTTAAGTTGGAAAGTTTATGTAACTGTGCATGTTTTTGTGCCTCTTATGTGACTGGAGAATTAATAAGAAGATTGAATCTTGTGCCTTTGTTGATATTTTCTGTGTCATTGCAAAAGTAATCTAAGCTGTGTTGTCAAGAGTTTAGACTTTCTAGAGCTATGATTAGGAATATCATTTGCCTTTGTTATATTCTCTTAAGTTGGAAAGTTTATGTAACTGTGCATGTTTTTGTGCCTCTTATGTGACTAGAGAATTAATAAGAAGATTGAATCTTGTGCCTTTGTTAATATTTTTTGTGTCATTACAAAAGTAGTTTAAGCTGTGTTGTTAAGGGTTTTAGGCTTCCTAGACCTATGATTAGGAATATCATTTGCCTTTGTTCTATTTTATTGAGTTGGAAAGTTTATATAACTGTGCATGTTTTTGTGCCTCTTATGTGACTAGATAATTAATAAGAAGATTGAATCTTGTGCCTTTGTTGATATTTCCTGTGTCACTATAAAAGTAGTCTAAACTGTGAGCCTCTGTTTCTATTATTTTCATCTTTTACATTGATCATGCCTTGTTTGCTCTTAAATGTAAATGAATCTTACATATAGTATCATTGTGCTTAGGATTAAGGTCAAATTACATTCAGGTGCATCACCATAGTTATATTTTCTTTCTTGCATTTGTGTTTATATTAAAATTCCTATACCTTTTCCCAGTATACACTTGATATAAAGAAGAGACCAGCTTCTTAAAAATTTGGAGGTTGTTTCAAGTCACAAGTCCCACATCTTGAAACTTCCCATTGTTGGTGTTAGAAACAATTCAATTTTAACCATCAATAAGTACCACTAAATTCTAAAATGGGGTTAGACTTGACTGAACTGCTTATGGTTATGAAGGCAGGAAGTCATGACAGGGGTTAGGTGGAATTGGGCAGTTGGCAATGCTAAACTTTGGACATTGTTTATGGTTAGGTTACTTGTTAAAGTGGTGGTTTGAGTAACCATGGGGAACATAATGGAGATAGTTGAAACTAAATTTATTTCCATTAGAGATGTTGGCATACAATATAGTGGATCACTCAAAGAATTGTGGGTTTATCTCATGATAAGGTAATGTTGAAGGGATGCCACATTGCGATCAAGAAATCTAGCAAAATCTTGATCTTGTTTAGGCATAATGGGAATTTGGTTGGGGTTGGGAGTATGCTATATATATGAATCATGCTCCATGATAGAATCAAAAACAAGAAGGGAAGGTAGAAGTGGTTACCAACTTGTGTAATCAGCAAGAATTTTGGCTTGGCTTCACGTCAATACCATGTAAGAAAAAGTATAAATAGTCTTAAAACTATGTATTAGTGATAGAGTGTGGAAAAACCAAGTTTGGGTATAGGTAGGTAGGTTATTTTAGCTTGTTGTTTTGAGCAAACTAAAAATAACCAAATTATATAATCATTGATGTCATTCACTTTACTAATGTTGGAGGTTAAAGTCTATCAACATCAGTGGATTTAACTGATGTCAATCACTATGGAGTCTTAGGAGATGAAAAATCTAATATTTTAGAAACCCAGAGGCAAAATCTAGGCAAAATAGAGGATGAAAGAGGTGTGTATAAGGAGGATGAACACTCAAAAAACTTGATATAATAGGTTATACAACCTGAGTATTATGAATAGTGTTGATTTCATAAATCAATGGAAAAACATCCTTACCAACTATAAAATATAAAAGGCAATAAAAAAGTAAAAAAAGAACATACAACCACTAGTTATTAACTCCTAGAGATTAATTTTAGTCTTGTGTTGGCTTATGCCTTAATCAGATAGTGAGATGAGAGTTTGGTTACTGAAGGTACTAAAAAGTAATCTAGAGCTGGTTTCAGGTTAGTTTTGGTGCTCAAGAGGAAATCTGTGTTAGACTAGATATGTGGCTTGTTATAGGGGCTTGCTCCACACACTTCATAGACCTAAATCCAAGCCAAGTTGCTAAGATAGAATATACCTTCTATCTAGATTTTATACTCTACCAGAGAATGGAGTGGGTTCTCCCCTTGGTGGTGAAATCTAAGTAGGATAAACACGTAGGGTAAGGTGATCCACCAGGTGATGAAATATTAATGGGCCTCATCTCAAGTGAGTTTAGATGTTTATTTTTATGAGTGTGATATTGTAGTGTAACATTGGTTTACTATGATTCATTCATAATGCTTGTAATTAATTAGGTGAGCTAATATGTAGCAAGCAAACACTGAAGTGCAGTGAGTTTTAAACCCAAATCTGAAGTGTTTTGATTCGAATGAAAATAATGATGAAATAAGAGAATTTAATGAATTTCACTAACCTAATATGCATGCAAGAAAGAGATAAATAAGATATTATTTTTAACTTTCAAGAAAAATGATAAGTTTATTTTAGAGGTAAAAGAAAGAGAAGAGTGGCAAGGAAGAATAAATTTTAGTTGATTCCCTTTAACTAGAAAATAAAATGTTGAATATTTTGTTTTAAGGAAAAAGAGAGGGAGAAAGTTCAAGGAATGAAAATTTCACTATAATTCACCTATATGAATTCTTCAAACAAGTAATGAACCAAAGGAAAACTCTAGGGTCCCACCAAATGTGCCAAAAATGTTTCACTAAATTTTTAATCTATTTGATGTTTAAGGAGAAATAGAGATGAAGGGTAGGTATTAGAGATTAGAGAGAACTTGGCTTGGTTGCACATCATATCTAGACAATGTTGAGCACTCTTCTTTGGCTAGGGAGGACTACATGTGATTAAAAAAGTACTACCACCAAAAATATTTTTTATTAGATATATGAGTGGGCTACTAAGTTATGCACTTGTTCCTAAAAGTGTCAAACTTCCTTAGGAATGATAGTCCATTTTTTGAAATAAAATGGTAATGAATAACAAAATGAAAGAGAAAGAGAGAGATATTTGTATTATTCTTGTATTTTGAGTGTAATAGAGAGTGACACAGTGTAGGTAATGTGAGTTATTTGTGTTTTTGGAGGTTATTTAGGCAAGCTTAGAGAAGTTGGTGGAAATACATAGTTGTCAATGACAGTTAAAGCTACTGATATCATTAAGGAGATATGATTGATGTCAGTTATCTGACCAAATTCAGTAGGGGTAGTAGGTTCTCAGAAGGTTGGAAGATAATTTTTTGATCTAGGAGGTAGATGTTGGTTAAGTTTATGAGGTTGAAAAGAGTCATAAGGGAGTGGGTAAGACTCAGGTGGGTCTAGACAGAGGGTTGAAATGTTTGAAGTAGAGGGAAATAGGTGGAGTTTTACAAATCCTTCATAGGGAGAGTTGGGATGTTCATAAAATGATAAATAATATAATGTAAAGTAATTATAAAATGACTATTTAAAGGAATTACAAAACATAGAGATATACTTAGTTGGTTAAATGGATGAACTATGAGTGATGGATAGAAGGCTCTGATGAGGCATGTTGAAGCAATACGTGAACATAAAAGACAAGCATGTATTGTCGATTCAAAATAATTTAAGCTATATTAAGTATATTAGTTTCTAATCTAGACTACTTTATGTAGATTGATGGTAATCTTGGATGTAGAAAGTTGAATGCCAAAGCCTGTATGTGAATGATTGATTTTTTTTATTTCTACTGACTTGAATATTAACTTGTAATTTGGCTTAAGTAACTGACATAGATGATCCCAATGATGTCGATTTAGGTTTGACCAACATCGATGGCATGAGAATAGGTAAATGGGCTATTTTTAGCCTATTTTATGTTCCTTCTCTTGCCAAGTGTGGTATCTGTTAGAAAATGTTAGAAATGTGAGGTTAAGAAGAACATAGTTAGTTAGGAATTTATGTTAGGAGTAAGAACAAGTCATGGGTAGTTAGGATTAAGGGACTAAGTCTTGAGGTGACTTAGAGGGTAAGAATTAATCTTAGGATGAGGTGGCTAGGTAAGGTGGAATAAGTATTTTTTAATTAACTTAATTAAATATTTTTAAATTAATGAAATGTGTGAGGGGTGAAAACATGGGTTAGGAATGCTAATTATTTTTAAGGGATCGAGGGGGGTTTAAAATCAAGGAGTTATGCATGTGTCTGATGTAATTTTGGTGTATATATTTCAATACATTCAATATCATCCTTATTCTCCAGGATGAAAACTAAGTAGTAGACTCACTAGCATCAATAATAGTGAACCTAGCCCCTTTGGATGACACTGAGCTATAAGAGTTAATTATGGAACTCATCCCCTATCTTTCTATCTTAAATAACATGAATAACTTCTAGGAATTTGAATATGACAAATAAATCATCCAATTCCTTGGAAATAAGGGGATATTTGATGCCCAAATCATAGATGAAAAGGTCAAAGACAACCCTAAGAATGAGTTAGATAAGCATGGGATCATAAATAGCTATGGAAATTGGATCCCAAAGGGGATTATTTTGGTATAAATAGTGTTTGATACATTCAACCCAACCTTCCAAGCTAAAATTCCTAAGTTTAAATACCAAAAGTGTTGACTCATTAATCTTGGCCTTGCAAAGAATCCATAGATAGTTAATGTGGGTCCAGATTAGATGGACCATGAATTAGAGAAATTACAAGAGTTACTATTAAGGTACAAGAATGTGATTGAATAAGCCTATATATACCTTAAGTTCTTATACATGAGAGTAATTACTCATACCATACCCTTAAAACCCATCTAAAAACACTTCAAACAAAGGCATAAGCTAATAAACCCAATCTTGGAGCCCTTAGTTCACAAAGAAGTCCACAAGTTACTCTCTACAGTGATAATTTTCTTAGTTTACCACTCCACTTGGATGGATAATGTGGTCCTCATGTGAATGAATAATAGGTAGATCCACCTTTGTGTGGACTTATGTAACTTGAACTAGGCCTTAGATAAATATAAATATCCATTTCCCTTGCTAAACATAATGATCTGAATGGTGAGCACATTTTAGATGATGTCCTTCTTGGATGGTTTCTTGGGATATAAATAGGTTTTGGTCAACCTAAGAGATATAACTAAGACTGATTTCACCACCAAGTGGGTCACATTCACTTATAAATGAATGCTTTTTGGATTAATCAATGTCAATGCAACCTTTCAAAGGGTGATGAACTTCACCTTTGAGGGCCTAATAGGTGAGTGCATAATAATATTTATGGGAGACCTAACTATGTTTTCCAAATACAAGTTATATCATGTGTGCCACTTAGAAATGGCATTTGAAAGATGCAAAAGGTATGGCATTTCTTTAAACCTAAAGAAGAGTGTGTTCGGTGTCACCAAAGGTAGGCTTATTGGTCACATTATCACAAAATAAGGTATTGATATCAACCCAAAAATGGTGGATGTATTTTCTTAACTATCTTTACCCAATATCAAGAAGGAACTAAAATCTTTCTTTGGGAAAATTAACTTTATACGTAACTTTATTTATGGATTTGCTAAAATTGTGAAGCTGAATGTAATGTTGAAACAAGATGCTAAAGTGGAGTGGCACATGAAATAATTGAAATATTTCTAGGATATCAATCATCCAATCATGTAATCCCTAATCCTCATCAGCCTAAACTATATGTATGACTTTTAGGTCTACCCTTTTTCTTCAGAGCACACCATTATCACTTGCCTCACTTAGAGGTTAAAAGGAGAAGAACACCTAGTGGATTATATGAGCACTAATCTTAAATATGCCTTACTTTGGTATTATACATTAGATAAGCACACATATGCCATAGTCAAGGTAATGAATAAACTTAAGCATTACATCCCTTAGAATAGAGTACATACCATTGTCCTGAACCCGACTATAAAGTAGATGCTAGGGAAGAATAAGATAGGTAAAAAGAGAGGCTAATGGATGAAAAATTACAAGAATATGACTTGGAAATCAATCCAACCAAACTAGTTATAGGACAAGGCCTTACTCATCTAATCATGGAGATAGACCCAAGAATCATGGTATACCAAGTATACTAACAAAGGATACTACACTCAGATTGGTATGCCCTAGTCATGCACTTTCTACTCTATGGAAATCACCCTTAAGACTCAACCATACATAGAGAAGAGCCCTCTAATTAAAGGTCACACACTATATGCTAAATAAAGGATTTTTATTTAGAATAACCATAAAGTAATATAACTCTTATGTGTATCACAAGAAGAAGCCAAGGAGATAATGGCAATTTTCCATGAAAAACTAAGATCTATCCATCCCGTGCAAGCACCATAACTCATAAGGTTCTCTAGGTAGGTTACTACTAGCCCACACTATTCATGGATGTTCACACCCATGTTCATTTCTACCACCAATGTTAGACCTTTTTCAAGAGATAAATACATGTGGCAATGCCACTGTAACCTATTGTAGACTCTACACTATTCACATAATGGGAGTTATATTTCATAAGGGTAATTAAGCCTAATTCACCAGTCAGTCCTAAATTAGTCCTTACGAGCATGGACTACTACACTAGATGGTCTAAGGTAGTTACAACCAAGATAATTACCACTATCAAAGTCATCAAGTTCTTTGAGGAAACCATAATCACCCATTTTGGGGTCCCCATTTCTTTAGTATGTGATAATAGCCCTACAGGATCATAATGAAGTTATCATCTAATCACTACCCACAAGGATGGATTAACATAGTATAATAAAGAAAACTTGATTGATGCCATCAAGAAATCATAGCAGAGATAATCCCCAAGAATGACACTCATTGCTAAAGTTCATCTTATGGGAAAACCGCACCAGGTATAAACAAGCTCTCAAAATCTCTCCTTTCTTTCTAGTCTATAAATCAGATCCAATCATGTCAGTCACTCTCAAAATGCTAACTTATAAAATCATGCATCAATTCATGTAACTAGATGACAAAGTGAATTCTAAACTCCTAGACCTAATTTAGTTAGAGGAATCCTAGGATGAAGCTCTATTGAGCTTTAGCAAACATTAAGACATAATCAAAAGGTGTTTGACAAGAGGGCAAAGGTCAAAACCACCATAATCTTAGACTTGGTCCTAATTTAGAACAATGCCCATAAAAATAAAGGACAACATTCAAAATTCAATCCCCTCTAGATCGGCTCATACTAGATAGATGAAATATTAGGCCATAACACCTTTTGTCTCAAAGATATTGAGGGTAATGACTTATGGATTCATATAAATGGTTAGTTCTTGAAGCACTATTTCTCAGTTGTCCCCTCCAAAGTAGTTTTTAAGTAATTTGAGAATGAGGTGGTAATGTATATATTAGATAGATTTTCTTTAGTTGTGTGTTTACTTTTGAAATGTGTTTATTTATGCTATGTGATTTTAATTTATTTTTTGTTTTTTGTTTCTTTTCCCCCTTCATCCCCTTCTTTATTTTGAATTGTTCCTTTGACATCTGACCCTTGTTAGTAATTACTTTATGTGGTGGCCAAAAATCAAGAGGATTGTTGAGGAATAGGAAGGCAAGTTAAAGCATTTGATCTAAGTGATTTCAAGATAGTAATGGAGACTTTTAACATCCCATATTTTTGAGGCCAAGGATTATAAGAGAAACAGGTGGATTTCATAACAACCTACACCTTGATAGAGACACTAAGCAACACTTTAAAAAATGACTCAAAAAGATACCATATTATTCAAGTTAATCAAGGACTGGCTGACTATTCGTAACTTTCCCCTTATTCATTCACCATTGGCTTGATCCCAAACCCTAAATGGATAAGACTAATAAATAATTATATTTTCATGGGAAGCTTAGAAAATAATAAATAAAGTATTCATAATATAAATTCTAAGTCTACTCTAAAGGACTATACAAGAAATCTCCACTATAAGATTTCTAGCTTAGATGGTAGTGGAGTAAGACCATGAATGGGACTAGAGGCATATATTTTAGGGCTATGGACACCCATTTGGTAGCATAGGAATTCCCTAGCCTTTCACCCAAGCCATCAAGCCAATAATGCCCCAGATGAAGTTTTATAATCAATCTATCCTTTATTTCTAAAAGGTAATCCAAGAATAAATTGGAAATGAAAATCACTTCTCATACACATTGGTGGCCATATATGAGGTGGAATCTTAGTATGTTATTGTGAGACTTTAGTGCCTCATCTTTTTTGTAGACAATAAAGACACCCTATACAATATCTATGTTGAATAAGGAAAGAAGAAGAAACTGATCAATTTCTTAGTGTTTCTCATCACTTTCCTTATATAAGTCACCATTTTTTATGGCCAATATGCTCCCTTTTATTAAAATAGGGAACCCCTCTAAAAAATCTCATGAACTAGAGATTTAAGGTCCTTTATTTTGTTCTCATCAATGATGCCTACTTAAATCTTTAGAATATACATAGCATTGATTCCTTCATGTAGTAACAAGGATCTTTTAATTTCTCTTTAGAACTAAGGAGTATTTTTTATTTTTATAAATCATGGTATTAAAATTGTAGGTTGATTTTCACTCAAATCTTCTAGATACTAGTTCCTTTCTTGGAGAAACAAACTCATTGTCCTCCATGACAAATTAAGATATTCATATCTGACAAGTAGGTTTTTATTTATCACATTCCTTTTGTTTTTATTAGTCATTACATGAATTTCATATATCCAAACTTAATGGGAAGGCACCACATTGCCATGAGTCAGAATGGTTAGTCCAATATACCTATCAAAGATGTTAGATCCTAGGAGAGCTTGATCAAAAGGGAAGGCACCACATCATCATGATTAAAATTAACTAGTCCCCTAGACCTATCAGAGATGTTAGATCCTAACCCAATGGGAAGGTGCCACATTATCATGAGTTAGAGTGTCTATTCCCCCAGACCTATCAAAGATGTCATAGCCTAGGAAATCCTAGTTGAATAGGAAGGTACCACATTGCCATGAGTTAGAGTAGCTATTCCCCTGAACCTATTAGATATGTTAGAGATTGGGAGATATTAATTGAAAGGGAAGGCTCCACATTACCTTGAGTTAGAGTGGCTAGTCCTTAGGACCTATTAGATTTGTCAAAGCTTAGGAGAGCCTAGCTAAATGAGAAGGTGCCACATCACCATGAGTTATAGTAACTAGTCCCCTAGACCTATCAGATATATCAAAGCCTAGGATGGTTTGATTGAATGGGAAGGCACCACATCACCATGAGTTAGAGTGGTTAGTCCCCAAAACCTATCAAAGATGTTAGATCTTGGGAGAGCCTATCCAAATGGAAAGCCACCATGCCACCTAGTATGTGGATGAGCTATTTTTCACTTAAGGCCCTATGAAGATCCAAAAAAGTATAGATAAAACTATAGATCCTATTAAAACATGCCACATGACCTAAGTGATACATCACCCAACTTATGGAAATGATATGAGGTATAGATCCATGCTTAGGTTTAAACCATGACAGGAAAGACCAATGAGTAAATGACTCGTGTTGAAAAGTAAGAGTTAGCTGAGAAGCATCTAAGAGATATGATTGTATGCCTACCATATATTGGGTATTAATAGAATGGGAAGCTAGATCTAATTGGATACTTTTAAAACATCCCATTTTCATTTTTATATATGGATGGCCATGGAGGATCATGGGATCCAAATTCAATTATAGATTTATAAATAAAGGGAGAAAATCCATCCACCAACTCAAATTAAAATTCATAAAAAGTGAACTAACAAACTAAATCCTAAAGGAATCCTATTAATGGTTACCATTGCTAACATAAAATAAATATTTGACTCTTCACTTTAAACATTCCATAAAACTCTTGTATCTCATGCCTTCTATGCTCAAAACTTCCTAATTTCTCCTCCATCCTACTCTAATGGTTGCGACATCCTCAAACCCAAAGGACAAAACTAAGTTCTAGGACACCACCTTCCCTACTAGCTCTAATAAGTATATGTATTACAATGATATTATTAAGGCAATTGAGTAAGTCCCCAAGGATTCTTCTAACTTAGACAACTATTAGGTGTAGTATGAGGATTTCGTTAGGTCCTATAAGAAGTTCAAACTCCATAGATTTGTAGCTAAACTAGAGGCATTTCCCTATGCCAACCTATTACGAAACATCCTCCACAAGACCATTTGTGTGTAATATGGGGTCAATGACTAGGATTTCTCACCCACCTCTCAACACTTTTTAGTAATAGCTTAGTGGTATAATATTAAATACTTGCAAAAATTTACAAATAAACTATTAATGACAGAAAACCAAGAGAGATAAGCAAAACTGAAATGAATACTCAAATTTTCAAGAAAATACACTAAATTATGGGAAATAATAAAAACAAATATGGAGACCCAAATGATATAATTCTCATTCACTCAAAATGGTCTGATCTTCACTTTCTCATACAAATGCTTATAAAAGCTTTCATATGAATTTTCACCTTCATTTATGACCCTTCAAGTTCCTCAAATGACTCTTCCTTCCCAAAGACTATTTGAATTCCTATTTGACACCTATTTTCTCCATTTTAATACAAATAATTGAAAATAATTAATATTTACATTTACCTCTACTAATAATCACCTCAACTTAAAATGTGTCTCATCTCAAGACACTAAAACTCCCCCAACTTAAAATGTGTCTCATCCCACCTAAGACAAAAAGGTCTTAAACAATTCAAATTTTTACAACTTCAATCCATTACAAATATTTTTGAGAACTTACACTACGTCTACTCTACTCATACTCTCCATGGCCTCACATACCAAATCTCATCCACTTCTACAATTCTAACTTTAAATACATTTACAATTTTTCAAAAATCATAAAAAAATTACTTTGTTTCAGACCTCTTCTATTTTGAACCACCTATTACATCAAATTGTCTTATACCCACTTAATAATGAAATGAGATGTTAGGAATATATCAAAAAAATAAAGAGTTTGATGAGGATGGCCATAAACCCTCAAAAATATTGAGCTATCATTATTTTATTTATAACTATTATGCCACCTACCTCATGCATTAAGATGTTACAATTGTTCCATTTCTTTCATGACTACAATATTAACTATCAATAAACAATTATCACCGAATATGATAGGTTCAACTCCCATTAGAAAATATATACATTTTATTGTAAACCATCGAGATCACCTATAGAATTTGAATTTATATCTATTCATGTATGCTCTTATGTTTGGTATTGGTGCAATGAGGTCACAATGGCTTTGTCCATATGGGCATCACTTAGATCTGCTATGAGATCACCTTATTTTATGATTCATATAAGGATATAATAATCTTATAATCACATTTTATAGCTAAAATAACCAATCCATTTTAACATCTCATTTTTTCCAAAGATCCCACTAACTAACACCAATGGCTCTTTGGAAGATGAACAAATCAGAGCCAAGGAATCAAACTTACTATTCGGCTTGAGCTGAAGGTGTGTTTATTCTATAGGTGCCATATAGTACCAAATATTTTTGATCTTCCCATGTAAATTTGAATAGAGAGAGTATTATTGAGTGTTATAACTTATTGAATGCTTACTAACTTTTCCACCAGCATTTATTACTATTTCATCATATCTTGTATGAAATTAAGAGCTAAAAATAATGTGTGCACCTCTAAATAACTACCCACTCTAGTATTTATCTTCACCTTCTACTCAACATCCATATTCCTAAACATCTTCTGAGCCTCAGACTAAAACATCCTTTTAATTTACTACAATGTCTCCAAATCAAAACCCCAGTGCTTCTTTGATGCATCCTGCCAAATTATACAATCTATTATTTAAAATGTATACTAGTTATCACTATGTTTATGAAAATAATAGATTTAGATCCAATTTGGAAGATAAACATGAAATTATATAGGTGATTTAACAAGAATAAATCAATTGTAAAATAGAGAACATGATGGAGTCTCAAGGGGCTCAACCTTTAAGGAAAGGCAACCTAGAAACCAACTCATTTCCAGCCATCAAAGGATGCAGTTCTAAAAATAAAAACATGGAGTCTAATTTACTACAAGACAACACTAAAATGGATATTGATGAACTTTTATCAGATAATACTAGTGAGGATGGGTAGTTCATTCTTGAAATGGATCCTAATGGTGTATCAAATGTGACTTATCAAAGAAAATGAATATAAAACTAGCAAATACTTGTTTGAAATGAATGACCTTGTCTCAGTTTGCCACACAGTAGCCACACCATTTTTAGTAATAGATTAGTGATAGAATGGAATAATATCAAATACTTGAAAAAATTTAAAAATAAACTATTAATGGTGGAAAACCAAGAGAGATAAACAAAACTCAAATAAATACCTAGATTTGCAAGCAAATACACTAAATTATGGGAAATAATAAAAATAAATATGGAGACCTAAATGATATAATTCTCATTCACTCAAAATGGTCTAATCTTCACTTTATCATAAAAAATCTTATAAAATATTTCATATGACTTCTCACCTTCATTTATGACCCTTCAGCTTCCTCAAATGACTCTTCCTTCCTAAAGACTATTTAATTTCCTATTTGACACCTATTTTCTCCATTTTAATACAAATAATGGAAAATAATTAATATTTCCCATTACCTCTAATAATAACACTATATTGATGATATATTCAAGAATTCCTTCAATGTATACTATACCCTCTTAGACTTATCTTTCTCCTATGATGTAGTAATAGTGTCCATCTAGATAAGCACCTACCAGATCTATGATGTCCTCTATGACTAGGTTGAGAAGCCCAACTCTAAATGGGTTAATAAAGAAAAATACAAATCTTAAATAGTTTAAACCTTTTGGAAGGAAGTCTGACTAGGAATGATCATATTGAATTAGTTATTTGGGGACTCATATTTCCAACACATCAATGTGTTTTGGGTGCCTCTACTACATATGATCCTGACATGCTCAGACATCCTATACATGTGAGGCTTGATAAAATCCAAATTAGTCCATGCCATTATAGATTATTAAACTGAAGGTGACTTCTACATTATGATCTACTTACTAGATGCAATCTATAGGACACTCTCATTCAATCCTTCAATCTTTCCTATGTGGGCTCCTAATGTTCTGATGGTCCACATGGTCTTTTATAAGTTATATGGACACCAGTTCTACCAGCACATTTGGGATGTCTATGAGCACTTATACCCAAATTTTATAACCAAGTAGTCAATGAATCCCTAATGCCCTATCTCTCAAAATCAATCTGAGACTCTATCATAGCCATTGGGGAATACTAGATATACAAGAATGACATGATGATCTAGATCATGGGATTTCTCATAGACCCCTTTCACCTACCATACTATGTCCTTGACCACTTAGTAGAATAGGATATTTCCTATCAACTGGTGGACATCTTTAGGTTAGATGTATAGGATTACTAAAGGGCATGCTTGTCACTCTTGATCACCATATGACACCACATCTAAAAGACTTTCCCCTTGATATAGAAGATGGTGGACATACGAGACTCCTTTGCACTTTTGAAGTGCAAGGTTCAGTAATGGAAACCTAAAAGAGTGATTAAATCCCATTTGATGTAATACTCAACTCGGCTCAACATAAACTATGACCATTAAGCTGAAGATGATGATGAAAGTTATTTGAACACCACTAATGACCAGGAGGTGTTATCTCAGATAAAAACCAAGAAGAATAAGAAGAGAAATAAGGCTCAAACATTCCCTTCCTCTTGCTCTTGCTTAGTCTATAGAGGACCCAACTCCAAAAACTCTGGTCATCTCTTAGAGGATCCTACATGGTATCCTATCACCTTCTCTACCTTGAGCTCTAGTTATATCTCTAGCTTGACTTCTACTAGAAGCTCATGTTTCTTGTGCTCTAGCTCCACCTCTACCTTCTTTTATTTCTCCCCATACTCTGCCTCCACCTCCTTTGGTAGTGCTAGTAACCAAGACATGATAGAACTCACCCTAGATTACATGATTTCAAGTATCCCAAGCATAGATTGCTTAACCATTGATACCACAACCCCTAATATATAATATGGTTGATAGCTTGAGAGTGATCCTAGATCAAGGCACCTAGTATGAAACAATCTACATTCCCCTATATATTCCTCTATCTCCTCCTATTTCCCTTTCACCCCTGACTCTTGCCTCATTTCAACTCTCTATTTTAGTGCTCACTATTTTAGCTCTGCCCCTTTTATTTCCC
The DNA here is from genome assembly GCA_037957365.1 of Torreya grandis. NCBI lineage: Eukaryota > Viridiplantae > Streptophyta > Pinopsida > Cupressales > Taxaceae > Torreya > Torreya grandis. The sequence continues at coordinate 1,342,801 of JARHVA010001250.1, read as the reverse complement.
ATTACTCCCTCTCTAAATTTTACCCAAGTACCTTTGGCCTCAATTTGTGCTTCTTCATTCCCTTCTACTCCTCCCATCTCATATCATGAACTCCTCTTAGTGCCTCCCTTAGGCATTCCTTTAACAATGGGCATGACTACAACCTTTAGGAGTATACCACTTCCAAAATAAACCCTTTCAATCCCCACTTTAGTTAGTTTGATGTTCTATTTGTAGCTCTAAGTCCTCTACCATCATCCCCTATAGCCCCTATCATCTTGACTAGACCATCCACCATAGTTCCCAAAGATAACCCAAGAAATAGGATGAATAAGAAACATAAGGTGATCCATACTATAGCTCTAGCCCAAAGGCCTTATACTCTAACTCTACCTCCTCTATAGGCCTCAATGGATCCTATAGCTTTAGTAGTTTCACCTCAATGATTATCTCTTTAACCCCCTCTCTCCCTTACCCAAGGCCCCATAGGCCTCACCTTCAACTAAACTATCTCTTCCCTATCATTTGATGACCCATTCCTAAGGGCAATTCCACCTTAGGTGAAACTCACTCAGGAATAATGGCGGACATAAATATTCCCATGAGACTCCCCTTTAATTCTCCCTCATTTCATTCACATGCCCCCTCTACCTCCACTAATTTCCTCTTTCAATCCTTCTACTTCCTCCATCTCCCATCTACCTCATCCTCTACCCTTCACCACCATTTCAACCATACCTCTTATGCCCCCCACAAACTAAGTGATGGTCTTAAGGTCATAAGTGTTATAGATGGATATCTAGAGATACCCAAATATATAGTAGAGTTTTTACTAAGCCTTTAAGAGTATGAAAGGATGCTTACTTAGATATTTGTCTAGGAGGAGAACCCGATGATATGACAGACCCATAAATATATGTTTTCCCTCACTAACGTGAGAACTACCACTAGAGAAGAGAATATGGATGAGGACCCATTATCCATCCTTTGAGATACCCATAATATGTCCAAGAATCTCCTTGAGGACATGCAAAGCCAAGTTTGGAATCTTGAAGCCTAAATGAAAATCATGTTCCCAATCAAGCTAATCGAATGGTTCAAGGATACCCTTTATTACTTTTATCAATCCTTGGGAAAGTAGTGGAGACTTGGGCTAAGACTGATAAAATTATACAATAGACTCAGGCCTACATGGAGAGGATCATGAAGATCTATGGGAAGAGTTGAAAGCTATGGGTGGTGGTGTTGATGCCTAAATGTGTACCATAGGTGCCTAGAGTGTTTAGTGAACACTTTTCATTTCTAAATTCCTAAGAATCCAATGCATGAGTTACAAGTTGTGATAATCTTGTCATTTCTTGGTGGAATAGAGGTAGAATAAGTGATTTTTTCACAATATTTATATTATTTGGTGTTTGGGAGCCACTGTGGCCAAATAATAGATCTATGCAAAGTATGTAGTACCTATGCTAAGAATAGTGAACTATGATCAAGAGATAATCTAAATAATAATCTAAGATGGTATTTATAATGACAATTAAACTAAAGTAATTAGGTTAAAAAACAAGCAAAAGGAAGGGTAGGGTAGAAAGAGATGGTGTTGGCCCTGATTTAAACATTATGATAAAGTTCACATATCATTTGAACATGCATTCAACCAATGTATGAAATGAAGCAGCTTGAGCCCAAATAAAAACATACATCAAGAAAGCTTCAAAGGAAGGTATGAAATGATGTAAATAAGAACTGGACTCACTTTAAATATTCACTCTTGTAAGTAAACAACATTAGACTAAATTCAAAAGTAGTACAACAAATGAAATAAGCCTAAGAACTTTTAATTAATCTAGCAGTGGCACAAATTAGTAGATCCACATCCAAGATACACATCTAGAATCCATAAGAACCATTCAAATCTAAAAATGAAACTATAAAACTGAGAGAGAAATCATATATCACTTCTTACAAACAAATAGTGGATAATCTTTATAGAATTCCATATTTATATTAACTTCTCTTATTTTACAAAGTAATCTTTTAGTTCTAATAACTCTATCTCCTTTTTTTGACAAATTATAATTCTCCTTTTATAAGATACAAAGAAACATATTGGTTAGTCATAAGATACAAATGTACAATAGATAAGGACAGTCATCCTTTTTACAAGGTCCTAAAAGACACTTGCTTTTTCAAAGCAGACTGGCCTATAAGCAAATATGCTAACAAACTCGCATATGCCTTTACAAAAGAATATCCCACTTTAAAAATATTAAAAGGATTTTAAAAATGGAATATTATTAACTATCATGTGGGCCTTATGCCGAAGGAATCTCTTGTTATAGTAAAGATCATGTACATGATCTTGCTATTATCTATCCCAAATTTGCCCTAGCTCTTACTTATTTACTTCACTAAAGTATACAAGTTTTGCTTAAAACTCCCTTTACTCTTTTAAAAGATACTAAAATCATTAAATAAACCTTCCACTCATTTATTAGGACTCTCCATTTAAAATCCATCGATTATTTCTCATAGCTCAAAAATGATGTTTGTGCAAACATTATTTGATGTTCATGTGAATGTATTTGACATCTTATAAATAATCAAATTTAAGCTCATATGAATTTTTACTTGGGCTTATATTTGACATATACACGTATGTATTTGACATCTTGAAGACCATCAAGGTCAAAAATGACTATAGAAAAATAATAAAATTTAGTTGAGGCCAACTTTGGACCTCCATAACTTTTGATGCACTTTGGTGAATGAGTTGAAAATTAGCACATATGGTCTTGGAATAAAGTTTAATAAACCCATTTGACAATTTTTTTCCAAAACTATAGTTATTTTGAGATATATCCTTACTAATATGCTCACTAGGCTTTATTTTGACTTAGAAAACACAGTCAAAAAATGTTTTGGAGGCCAACTTTACATGTTTGTATCTTCTGGCACACTTTGTCGCATGAGCTAAAAATTGACACATATGGTCTTGGTATAAAGGTGAACAAATAATTTGATCATTTCTCCTGAAACTATAGTTCTTTTGAGATATATCATTACTAATATCCTCATTAGGCTCAATTTAGACCCTATAAAATTGGTTGTGGAAAAAAGAGTAGAAAATGCTTTGAAGGGAAACTTTGTGCACTTTTATATTTTTATGTATCTTATATAATGAGATAAAATTTTGTTTATATAGTCTTGGAACAAATATGAGCAAACACATTTTACCTTTTCTCTTGAAATTGCAATTCTTGTGAAATATAGACTTACCAATATGCTCACTAGGCTCTATTTGGAGCTAGAAAACATAGTCAAAAATGCTTTGGAGGCCAACTTTGGATATCCATAACTTTTGATTTAATTTAATGGATGACCTGAAATTTTGTGCATATATTCTTGGAAAAAAATGATAATCCCATTTGATCATTTTACTTGACTCATACACACATTTGATATATGGCCTTGCCAATAATATGCTACTCATATTTTCTACCATCAGATTAGAATGTCTAGATAGACACAATGAGGAACCAACTGAATACCATGCACTTCCATACTTAATCTAAGCACTCCTGGCACCCCATAGGGTCTCTTTATCATGTCCATGGTCTTTATAAATTGACAAATGACACTTTAAACATGGATTTAAGTTAACTTTTTATAGACCAAAAGCTGGTAAAAAACAAGATTAGGATTAAATTATGAAATTTAGACACAGATCAGTCAAAAAAGGCATCATCAAAATTGTAACCTAAAACATGAAGAAAAAATGCTAACAAACTTGTAAAAGGTAAAATCAGAACCATGAACCAATAAGTCAGCTAGATCATGGTGTGGATGAGCTTCAAATGAAAAATAATGTGTAAACATGCTAGTGACACTTAGATCAAGTGAATTTTCAATTTCAAGGTACAAATTTGCATAATTTGACACATAGGTCCCCATTTTTCAAAAATGAGGGTATGTTGACCTCAAAAAATGGTGACTTCTAGGGAAATATATCAATATGTTAGAATTCAAAGACTTTAGTTTAGACTAATAATTAATCTACTTATTCCATTTGATCAAGCACCATCATTAAGATTAGTTCATGGTTAGAAAAATATTGCATATTAAAAAATAGGATCAAACATCAAAACTTAGTCATGTTGTGTGTGTGCTTTGATTCCACTTATTGATTACCAAAGGATTTAGAGAATAACTTCCAGGTTCATGGATTTAATCATTAACACTGAATTTCAACATGTTTGAATAGTCATTAAAAATCATGCCTTAGCACAAGGAAGGCTTTGGAATTTATCTAATACTAGTCAGTCATCTATAACCCTGATAGAGATGCCTTTGGCTCCACTCAAGGCCTTGCTCCAATGCTAACTAGGTGTCTATATCCTCGATAGAGATTACCAAAATCACCTTTGCTTGGAAAGCTTTTGATTTTTCAATAAGCTCTTATTTTTGTATTTTTTAGGTTATTTTTGGCCTTTTAGTAAAGGTTGGGAACTAAGTTAGCAAGGTTTATGTATTTGGTCAAGTGTTTGATTTTTAGATAATCACCCTTGGTTGTGAACTTTGTCTCAGGTAACTAATGTTTTTTTAAGTGCAAGTAGGACTATGTTCTAATAGTTTAAACTTTCATCCTACATGTGAAATCCTTCTTAAAACCATGATTATATCATAATAAGGTTTAAAATTTTAAATAATAATTAACTTATTCATTATTCTTTACTAGCTTCTCTAAACTACAACATCAATCTCATATTTCTACAATCAATGATCAAGTAATGTTGAGAAGTCATACCTACATTTTTGAACTATGAATCTCTTGAGCAGTTAGATGAAACTTGAGTTAAAGGCTATCAAAAAGGAATTATTTATAATCAAGGAATAAATCAAAAAACTAAAATATATATATATAGGCATTATATACAAACAAAGGACAATAAATAAAAAACAAGAAAGAAAGAATAGGAAAGAAACTAATCTAAGCCTTATACTAACTTCATAAAATACTTACCTCTAGGATCAAATAGAAAATTACTTAGTCTAATATAAAACCTTGAAACTTGAGTGTTTTTAATGGCATCTTCCTATAGATAGGGGCATTTGGACACCTAGGTCTTCTAGATGGTGTGACTTGGGCTCCCATAACCATTCTCAAGTACATGGATCAAATATATGAGTCTAAAATCCAATAATCTTCTTCCCAAATCCTTATACTTTATATTAGGAGTGATATTTATAATTATTCCATAGATAGGTATTGTCTTATATCATCTTCACTTAATAATGGTAGCTTGACTTGCATCCTCAGACTGATGTCTTTATTAGATTCTTTCTAAGGTGGAAGTGGACTACCAATATTTGCACAAAAATCTTCCAATTCATCCCAAAAGGTTTCTTCTTCCTAATCAAATAAATGATGTTCCTTGGGAATCTTTCCATTATAAACACGTTGGTCCCATACATCTATTCTTTCAATGAATTCAAATGATAATCTCTAATTTGTTATGCTTTTTTCATCTTCATCTTTGATGAAGAAAGGTAGCTCTTCTATCACATTAGGCTCCATCTTATCTTGGTTTTGGGTCTCTAAGATAGTACTATATTCTTATAATTCTATATTATTGGTTAAGTCTTTATATGATGCATCAATATGTCATTATATCTCATCATCTATCATCTCAAAATCTTTAATTCCATTTAAGAATTCATGATATGACTATTTCCAATTATCATCCTCTTTAGGGGTATTTTCCATTTCAGCAACAAATATATGTGGGTTGTCTTTTTGGCTACCTTATTGAGAATTACCATCTTGTACTTGATACATATCCATTTATATCAAATCTTCTTATTCATCTTCATCTTCAAATGTAAAATCAAAATCCTTTATCATGAAACCTTGTAATGTTCCTACAATGCCAAATGTCCTTGTAGCAAAGTCTTGATTAGGCAAAATTTTAGAGGTTTCAAAAATATTACAATGATCAGCCAAAATAATATCATGGAAACTTATTTGTATGTTTTCAAATGATCCATTATTACTATCATCATGAGACCTGCTTGGAGGCCTATCAAAACTTTGAGAAGCATAGTTTCTATCAAAGTATTCCACTATATTTCCTACTTATTTTTTCAACTAAATAAAGTTAGTGCTTAGTTTTCAAACCATTTCTAATATCAAGTCATTTGAATTTTTTGGTGTCTCAGACTCATGAATTGGAGAATTATTACTAGCTATGGGCACTAGAGTTTTATGATTTTGTGGATGAAATCCACTTTTAGTGCTCATCAAGAACTCTATATGTTGGCTAGGATATGCATGACTCAAGTAAAAATGGACCTGAACTAGTATTAAAATAGGTATGTAAGGAATGATGTTCTAGATGGGCTAATTCAAATTGATAGTAGGTATGGAATACACCATCTAACCTTGAGGTTGCATTTTCTCATTAATGATCACGACTTTAGAATAGGCCTAGGTCAATGTGTTTATAACTAGAAGAGATATTTTTAGGAACATGGAGGTCATGAGATCCATAACATCCTTATAAATTTCTAAGGCTAAAGCCTCATTGGGTTTATAAGGGGTTATGGTTTTATTGAACCTCTTTTGGAACCTAGCATTTAAGTCTTTGATGGTATCGTTATCATCTCTTTTAATTTTGGTGAATAGTTTATACAAGACACGAGGACTGATGATTTTGCCAAATTGATCAATGAAAACATTGTCAAAATAATTCTAACTAGTAATGTAGTCTTTAGGTAAATTAAGAAACCATTCATATGCAACATCCTTGAAAGTAAAAGTAAATAGTCTACATGCTACATATTCATGAGTCATATTTAATAATCTTAATGTAGTTTTGAAAATTCTAACATGTTTTTTAGCTATGGACAACATTAGAATTAAAAGTGGGTAGATATCTTTAAGTATTTTGAGGAAAACCATGCAGTATACTTGGTACATTGATTGAAGAACCACCTAACCAATCCATATCTTGAATATATGAGTATCCTAAAATGATGAAGTAGATTGAGAGCCTGAGGATTTTTCCTCACCTCGGTCTTGCTTTTGCAATTCTAGCTTAAGGACTCTAAATCTTGTTTGAAATATGATGTGTCCAATTAATATTTACAAATAATAATGATTAGATTTTCACATTAAGAAAATTTCATAAAGATTCATATAAATAAAAATAAAGGGCAACACTCTTTAACTAAGTTAGCTCAAGGAAGTGTCCAAATATGCCAGTATGAATGATCTTTGCACGTTTAAATCCAAATAAACTCAATTTTGCAAATTATTTATGAATCTTTGATAAAAATAGCTATTACTAACCTTAAACTGGTTATATTCATATATCTAAATCTATTTTTACCACAACTAAGCATATGTATTCAAATAATGTCAATATTTGTCTAAACAAGTCTAAAGATCAATCTAAAATCGTGAAGATCACCAATCTTTACATAGTTATGCAAAAAAACATAAATATGTAAATAATAGAGTGATATTTGATCAAAATACATAAGAACTAATAAAGATTCTATAAATTCACAAATATTTGTTGAGGGCCTTCCTTTTAGTACCAATGAAGCTCTTCTTGTTGATGCCGAAATGTGTGCCACAACTGCCTAGGGTGTTTAGTGAACACTTCTCATTTCTGAATTCATAATAATCTAATGCATGAGTTATAGGTTATGATAATACTATTATCTATTGGTGGAATGAAGGTATAACAAGTGACTATTTCATGATATTTATATTAGTTGGTGGATGGGAGCCACCATGGCCAAATAATATATCTATGCAAAGTATGTAGTACCTATGTTAAGAACAGTAAACTATGATTAAGAGGTAATATAAAGATTAATTTAAGATGGTATTTACAATGAAAATTAAACTAGAGTGATCAGGTTAAAAAAAGAAGAGAAAGGAAGGGTAGGGTAGAAAAAGATGTTATTAGTCTTATTTCAGACATTATGACAAAGTTCACATATCATATCAACATGCATTCAACCAATGTATGAAATGAAGTAGCTTAAGCTTAAATCACAACATACATCAAGAATTTTTTAAAGGAAGGTATGAAATGATGTAAATAAGAACCAAACTCACTTTAAATATTCACTTCTACAAGCAAACAACGTTAGCTCAAATGCAAAATAAGTACAACAAATGAAATAAGCCTAAGAACTTTCAACTAATCTAGTAGTGGCACAAATTAATAGATTTTCATCCAAAATACACATCTAAAATCCATAGGAACCATTCAAATCTAAAAATGAAACTAGACAACTGAGAAAGAAACCATATAGCACTTATTATAAGCAAATACTAAACAATATTTGTAGAATTCCTTGCTTATATTAACTACTCCTAATTTACAAAGTACTCTTTTGGTTTTAATAGCTCTCTCTCTTTTGACAAATGATAATTCTCCTTTTATAAGATACAAGTCAACATACTAGTAATTTATAAGATATAAATGTATAAGAGATAAGGATAGTTGTCCTTTTTACAAGGTCCTATAATACACTTGCTTTCCCAAAGTGGACTGACCTATAGGTAAATATGCTAACAAACTCGCATATGCCTTTACAAAATAATATCCCACTTTCAAAAATATTATAAGGTTTTACAAAATTAAACATTATTAACTATCAATTAGGCCCTGATCTAAGGGACTCTCTTGTTGTAATAAAGATCATGTCCATGATCTTGATATTGTCTATCCTAGATTTTCCCTGGCTCTTCTTATTTACTTCACTAAAGTATACAAGTTTTTCACAAAAATACCTCTACTCCTTTAAAATTTGTTTAAATCATTAAATAACCCCTCCACTCATCTACTAGGACCCTCTATTTAAAATCCATTAGCTAGATCTTAGAACTTAAAAATGATGTTTGCACAAACATCATTTGACGTCCGCACGAACATATTTGACATCCCATAGATCATCAAATTTAAGCTCATATAAATTTTTACCTCAGCTTAAATTTGAAATTTGCATTAATTTCATTTGATGTCTACATGGATGTATTTGACATCCTATAAACCGTTAGGGTAAAAAATGACTATGGAAAAACTATGGAATTTTTTTGAGAGGCTAATTTTGGATCTTCATAACTTTTAATGCACTTTGGTGAATGAGCTAAAACTTGGTGCATATGGTCTTGGCACAAATTTGAACAAACCCATTTTATTTTTTATTTTTAAAATATATTACTTGAGAGATATAACCTTGTCAATATGCTCACTAGGCTCTGTTTGGGCCTAGAAAACATAATCAAAAATTGCTTTTAAGACTAACTTTTCAAGTTTGTATCTTCTGGTACACTTTGTCATGTGAGCTAAAACTTAGTGAATATGGTCTTGGCACAAAGATGAATAAATTAATTTTATCATTTATCCTAAAATTATAGCACTTTCAAGATATAGCCTTACCAATATGCTCACTAAGCTCAATTTGGACCCTACAAAATTGGTTGTGGAAAAAATAGTGGAAAATGCTTTGGACAGAAACTTTTCACACTTTTATATTTTGATTTGATTTTATGGATGAGATAAAACTTATTTCATATGGTCTTTTCATAAATAGGAATAAACCCATTTGATCATTTCTCCTGAAACTACAACACTTGCAATATATAACCTTGTCAATATGTTCACTAGGCTCTATTTGGACCTAGAAAACAAAGTCAAAATTACTTTGGAAGCCAACTTTGGATCTCCATAACTTTTTATTTACTTTGGTGTATTATTTTAAATTTGGTGAATATTCTCTTATCACAAAAATAGACAAACCCATTTGATAATTTTCCTTGAGTTATCCACACGTGTGAGATATGCCCTTACCAATAATATGCTCACTCAGATTTTCTACCATCAGACCAAAATATCTAGATGGATAAAATGAGGATCCAAATAATTAATATGTACTTCCATACTTACTACAAGCATTATTGGCACCCCATATCATTTCTATAGCATGTCCATGGTCTTTATAAATTGATAAATGACACTTTAAACATGGATTTAACTCAACTTTCTATAAACCAAAGGTTGGTAAAAGGCCAAATTATGATTAAATCATGAAATTCAAACAAAAATCATTCAATAAAGGCTTCATCAAACTTATAACCTAAAACATGAATAACAAATGCTAACAAACTTGAACAAGGTCAAACTAGAACCATGAACCAATAATTTAGCCAGACCATGGTGTGGATGAGCTTCAAATGAAAATAATATGCAAACATGCTAGTGACAATATGATCAAGTGAATTTTCAATTTCATGGTACAAATTTGCATAATTTGACATATGGTTCCCCATTTTTTAGAAATGGGGGTATGTTGACCTCAACAAGTGATCAATAAGGGAATGTTCCTAAATCTTAAACTCATGCCAACCTTAGACTTAGGGTTGTACAAAACATATGTTTAGAACATGAGAGTTACAATATGGGAATGGTTGGCCTTATCTCACACTAAAATTGAACTCTTAGAAGAGGACAAGAATAAAATATTGACCTACTTTAAAGAGGTCAATATCTCTATGATAATCCACCCAGATGGCACCTTTCTTAGCCAATAGGAATTTAGAGTCAACCTAGGTCAATTCAACCATGTTATAAAGGAGAAAGTGGCCAAGGCATACTAGGAAGGGGATCAAACAATGTTATATGTGTCAACTTAGTCTACGATGAGTATCAACTAGGTTTATAGAATCTAAGCATCAATGGAAATAACTTTCCAAATCTCCCAGAGACTGACAACTTAAGCCAATGTGATCTTCAAGGAGCTCGTAATGAACTTGGGTAAGCTAGATAAGGATTTTGACCTCATGGTAGTTATGTTAGAATCTAAGAGTGCCTAGTTGAAGTAGTTAGGATTTGGTCCCTCTCATCTACCTCTTCATGTCAACCAGTGGTCCCCCACATATCTATTATAGGCTTGTAGGGATTATTTGCAGGTTTGTAGGGATTATTTTGGTTCAAATTTTGAAATATGATTTTAAATTTAATGAGTGGCCATCATGGCCAAAGATGGGATCCTCCTAATTTTTAAAGGTGATCCCCAATCCTTATCTTTTTAAGGAAGAGCTATATTGTATTATATGGTTGACTAAAGTTACTCTAAAGTGTTGTTAGATTACTACCAGGATTTCACCTACATCTCCTTCATCACTCTAGACTGTAAAATTGACCCAGATCAATTATTTTAGCAACATTTTAATATTTTAATGAATATAATCTTTATTTTATACAAGAGGGTATCTTTTGTGTTTTAATTTAATTTCATCTTCATGTTTGAATTGTCATCAGTGTTAAGTTAATTAGATTAACACTTTGATACTTTATATATGTCATGGTTATGATATACTTAGGTATTATAATATATGTATGAGTTCTTTCATTTCCCTTTTTGTAGTACTAATAATTTTTGTGCCCAGATACAAATTATCATATGTAATTTATGTTTTTTTAATAATAAACTCTTAGTACTTATAATTAGTGAGAGATCACATTGAAGGCATACTCCCAATTCCCTCAAACTCTCCCAACTATATGTTATTAGAGGTAGAAATCTAGTGAAAATTGGTATATAGTGGTATAACTATGGTAGATTCACTTGGTTTAATAACCAATCCATTGAGTTCATTTCAAACTTATAGGCTTCCATTTTCTACCCTCCCCTTCCCTCTCTTTTGTGTTTGTTTAGTGGAATTGAAATACCCTTTCCCTTTGTGTTTAAAAAGAATAAGCCCAACACTCAAATATTCATAACCACCTTTAACCTATGTGAAATACATTGGATTGAACTTTCAATGGTGATATTGAATCTCTTTGAGACTATTCATGCATACTCCATTTATGAAGTCCAATACATGCATTCATGCCTTGAGCTAGTCCTAGATCAGTCCTAAAATGGAGTATGAAAATCCATAGTTTTCCACACCTTCCCCTTTTCAAGGAATGTCTAATATCATGGGCATATCATGAGAGGGAGAATATTATAGTAAACAACATATATCATGGTCATCCTACATATCCACAACAAGTAGAAGCTAGACCTTCCAAGGAAGGTTCCCCTCAAGGGGAGGTAGATCCCCATATTATAAATAATATTATTAAGGCACTTCCAACCCCTCCCACAAAACCTATAAGGAATCTATATCTAGCATGTGTACAAGTAACATTAATATCTATGGCACTTCTACCTCCCTTAACCATAGTTAAACAAGCGAGTTTTCCTACATTATTACAAAACTCTTTTATTACTCTTCCACTTTTAGTTACAAATTTGGTACCTCCAACATCTCTAGTAATCATTCATATATTCTCAGTGCCTTCACCTCCACCTTCCACTCCTATAGCTTCTTAGATGTACACCCCACCTTTTATAGGGCAAGTCCCCATTCCTACCTAGCCACCCATTATAACCTACAAGAGAAAACCTAAGACTCTTCTTATATCTCTTCCAAATGTGAGACTATAATAAAGACCTTATGAATGCCCACTTACCAAAGGGGGTCCTCTATATAAGTAATCAGAGAAGGAAAATGAGGAATTGAAAGGAGAAATGAAATGGAACCTATCCAAGTGTTAGATAGTGATGAAGAAGGAAGAAGGCAAGTGAAAAAAGAGTGGGTGTCTAGATAAGACACAAAACATAAAGAAGAAATATATTTATTTGAGGAAATAGATGAATATTAATCTAGAGATATTTAGAGAGGAAGGAGAAGTGGAACAATAAAAAGATGATTTAGCATCCACTAAATTTTTAGTGGAAGATAGGTTACTAGAGTTATATGCAAAATATGTGTTGAAAGAAGATACTAATTTAACATTTACTAATGTTTCTACATCCATAGATCTAAATTCCTCCTCTGAATCCACTCTTTAATATCATTTACTCTAATGAATACACTAGTTACTAGCTCAATCATAGATATTATTATTATTGGAGAATAAAGGTATGATTTGAATAAGGTAGTGTCCTCCCTCTCTTATTATATCACAATTATGGATTCTCACATGATTAACTTGTCATCTACTAGTTTAATTATTTCACATCTTCCTCCATTTGAGTCCTTGTAGAAGTATTATAAATAAACTAAGTCATTATATGCCCATGCTTGCATTGAGTAAGTTGGGCCATAAACCTCTAATTATTTTGATTATCTAGTTAATTCCACCATATTTAGGTCCCAAGATCCTAAAAAGAAGGTTCATTTTGATTATTTGGTATTTTTTTCCATTTTTGACCCCCAAGCACTCCCTAGTCCATTTTCCCAATTAGACTTGCCCATTTTGAAACCTATTAAAGCTAAGAATTTTATAACGACTATCACAAGGACTCCATGGAAGATGAAATACGTGGTGGATACTTCACCCTGGAGGATCATCTCATAATGAATTAGGGTCATTCTTTAACTTCCTCAATTCCCTATCCAAATAAGTTCCTCCATATTTCAACTAGTTTTAATTGCATCTTCCATCACTCTAGACATCACTCAGATAGAGGAACAAGGAGAACTCATTATTCCTACCTAGGTTAAATATTCTCAAGAGAGTAAGATAGAATGGATGGGCCTAATCCTTATATAATTACCCATAATAAGCACTCATTTTGACAAGAAAAGTGGTACAATTCAAAGGGTGAGGAAGAGGAAGGGAGTAGATAGCAACACAGGGGAAGAAATAGTATTGGACAAAGAGAAAATATATTCCCCTTAGCCAAGAAGTAGAATAATATTCATAATGACCCCATTAAATATATAGATTAATATTTGTTATTTTTTGGATACAATAGGGGAGGAAATAAAATAAATGTATATAAGTTAGGAAAAATCCATATAGAGACTTTTTTAGCAATAAATTATTCAAGCTCCCTGATAAATTATGGATAATGTCTAAAGTGAAGCCACAAAGATATATGATTTTTAAAATATAATTAGGAATTATATGGGTGATTCTAATCTTGAATGGGGGAAGGTTAATTTTTTATGGAAACAACTAAAATAACTTGAGAAGAGGCTTAATTTTTTGGTTTAATGCACAAGGAATAGTGCATATAATCATTTGAACTTAATGATTGCCCAAGATACATCTTGGGATTTAAAATATGTTATTATAAAGATAGATAGTGCCTTTCATTGGCATAATTAGATGAAAATTTTGCTAGCATAGCTTCTAAGCCAAGAAAAGGAGGCCATAGAGATTTTTAAAAACATGAGGGTCATAGGTGTGATAACCTACATAAGGTAGTTGATAAATAGGCCCAATTTTGAAACACTTCTCAAAGAAGCTGCCAATAGCTTCAAAGCATAATTTGAGGCCATTGTATATAAAACTCGTGAAGAGATCCTACAAATGATCAATTTTTTGAAGGATGACATTAACTAATTTATTCATATTTGGATTTAGCTTCATCTACATAGGATGGCATTAGCTTTATTATCTAGTTCTGCTTTATTATCCCTAGAGACATGCAAGATTTTCCTAGAAACCTTGAAAAGTATCTTCCTACCTTTTCTCCCTTGGGAGGTAGGGTTGTAGAAGAACACATAAAGGCTTTCAATACTAATTTAGGGATATTAAATCCAAACCATGAAGATGTGGCATGAAAACTCTTCCATTTTACCTAGTAATATGTTTCTTATGATTAGTTCCTCAATATTCTACAATATTTGATGACTTCTTGGAACTAATGTATAGATACTTTCTTATCATAATTTAGATAGTTCACTAGCTCAAGTATCATATAATAACACTTTACATGTATGAGGAGAGAGCCCAATGAACCAATTAGAACCTTAAATTCTAGATTCCAAAATATTTATAGTTGAATTGACAAATATTATAAACATAATGAATCATTAAGCCTCAAAATGTTTAAAAATGATTTGAATTCTATGACAACTATTTTTCTCTACAAAGCACATAATATTAACATGCTACCTTTGTTCTATGTTCAAGATATAAACCTTGATAATCATTTAAAAATTTATTTGTAAGCTTTGGCTCCACCCAATATAGGTCTTAATTTTATATCCCTTAAGCCCATTCTAAATTTTAATCAAAATGTTGTGGCCCAAAATTAGAACCATGTGTATATACAATTGGCTTTAGCCCATGTTCCACATAACTATCACCTTAGTTTTCTAAAAAATCTTGCATTTGCACCTAATCATAAAAATTAAAACCTGATTAGTACTAGTGAATACTACTACTACATAAGGTACTACTTTTGATTCTATAAAAGTAGAATTGGATGTTATCTAATGAATGATACAAAAGCTAAGTAATGAGTTCTTGAGCATACAAAAGTGAATGGGAAACACCATGGGGTAGAATATTAATCATAATTTTTCATATCAAATATACAATAGACCTTTCAATAGATTTGGAAATAATATTGAATAATAACTACCTAACAAGATGCTTGAAATAAACATCTTTGAAGTAGTGTTGCTCGATTGTGTCAAGTCCACAATAAAACACAACATGGAGAGTTATATCACATATAGTTATTTATTATTTTGAGATATTTTATAAGTAAATTAACAAACAATAAAGCTTTAAAAAACACCCAAACCCATCTTCTTCCATTGCTCTACATCATTCTAAGACAACAATGGTTTTTGAGACATTATTTTCTAATTACAATGGAAGATGAGAATGCACATGAGGATAACACAAATGAAAACCATTACTTCTAGAAATTCTATATACATAGTTACAACTTTAGGAATAAATAACCTACTACTACTTTGATTCCTAGAAAAAATAGTGTTACTACTCCTCTAGATCCTAAGGAAAACAATAATCTACCTCTCCTAAAAGGAAATGATCATCTACAAAGTGTTGAACCAAAAATCAAATTAGGATAAAATATAGTCGAATATATAAAAAATAATCAAGGAAAATATCAATATTTACAAGTTATCTTAGATTACTGAATAAAGAGAGTTGTTACTCAAGGCCTTGATTGGGATACTGTCCACTGGTAAATCAAAGGTTGCTTACACCAATGTGGTTATTTATAAGGAATGGACTAAAGTACCATATTTTTTGTTAATTATCATAATATTTGATAATAATGTGCATAACTATTCAGTTGACTCATGTGCCTTAGCCAATGTGATTTCTATAATTTTATGCAAGAAACTAGGTTTGACCCCAGATAAATCCAAAATAGAGCTCCTACAACTGGATAAGTTATCAATACCATGCATTAGGGAGTTGACAAATATACACATCTAGCTTACCTCAAATCCACATGTACAACAATAAATATACATATTGTTCATTGACATTCTTGAAGCATATGTATTTTTATTGAGTCATGATTGGTTGAAGACTTTGAATAGATATATGGCAACATACTTCTCACACATGTGGCTACCTTATAAAGGAGAACTAATTAGATTTGAATGGATAGAGAACCAAATTGAAGTTCCTAATTATGGAATATAATTTCAAGAATGATAATTTTGAATTTATATCCTCACATGTAGGTCTTTACATGCTCACCATAAAGCATGGATCTCATGAACAAGAATTTGAAGGTCTTTCACATCTATGGAATCTACACTTCAACGGTGTTATATCAAAGAAATATTTAGGTTTTGTCACAATTTTAATTAACCCATAATGTAAATAATAACTTGTTTCATACATATTTAAATTCCCTTTCACCAATAATCAAGATGAGTATGAAGTTATTATTCTAGGCTTACAGTTTGAACTGAGACTTAATGTCAAGTAATTATATTTATTTGGTGATTTAGAGTTTGTTGTCAACCAGATCAAAAATAAATATCAATGTAAACTTGATTAATTGAAGAAGTATAAATATAGATCTTAGGATATCATTGAGTCCTTTAAAGTATTCAACATCAGACCTATTCCAAGAGAATAAAATCAAACAATAGATTCTCTAATAACTTCAACTACCAACCTAACACCAATCTAAGAGTCCAAAATCTAAAAGTTTTCTATAGATCTAGTTATTTTCCCTTATATCTGAAATAACATGGATAATTTCCAAGTATTTGATGATGATCAATAGTTCATACAATTTATGAATGGTTTTAGATCCTTTGAATCTCAAATAATAGATGAAAATTATTTTAAACCTATGAATATAAAAGACTAGGGATATGATTGAATCTTATAGCTAAAATAAAATTGAATACATATGGGAATGGTATCATTAGAAAGAGAATTTGACATGGATCCACAAGCTCAAAATCAAAAATATTCTAAAGCAACTAAATCTAGTTATGTTAAAAAGAACCTAGGGACTGACCAACACCCTCATTATGTCAATATTAACTTGAGTTGCATGGAAAGTGAGATAAAAAAAAATTAAATATCTATTGATAGAGTATAAAGATGTAACTAATTAGACATATTAATATTGAAAAATATTTGATCCTAAGCTAATCACTCATATTATTCATTTGAAGCTAAAACATAAGCCTTTTAGTTACCGATAAAGGCTAGTAAGTCTAATTTCAAAGTCCCTCATTCATATATAATTTCAAAAGTTATTAGATGATAAGATTGTATTTCCAATTAAGTATTCCACTTGGGTCACTAACCTAGTGCCTCTCAAGAATAAGAATGGATAAATCAGGTTGTGTGTCAATTTTAGGGTCTTGAATAGAGAATATAAGAAAGATAACTACCATTTTAATTATTTGGATGAGGTAATCCAAATGGTTAGTGGATCTAAGATGATGTCCTTTCGAGATGGATTTTTAGGCTATAATTAGGTGCTGGTAGAAGTAAAAGATATAATGAATATCACTTTCACTACCAAATGAGGAACTTTTGCATATAAAAGGATGTAGTTTATCATAATTGATGCATGAGAAACCTTCTAATGTGTTATTTACTTCACCTTTCAAATAATGGTTATCGAGTGCATCATCATCTACATAGATGATCTCATAATTTTTTAAAGAATAGAGATGATCATGTAGAACATATACATAATGTGTTTAATAGATGTATAAGATATAGAGTGTCCTTGAATGCAAATAAAAACATCTTTGGAGTTATTGAATAAAAAAATTTAGGTCATGTCATAAGCAAATATGGGATTTCCATTGACCTAGAATGAATCTAGGCCATTTCAAAAATAATGCCTCTAAACAATAAGAAAAAAATTAATTCTTTATTTAGAAAGATAAACTTTGCAAGGAAATTCATTTTTAGATTTTTAGATATTGACAAGCCAATGAATTCCATGTTGAAGCAAGACACTAAAATATAATGGATAGCTGAAGCCAAAAAGGAATTTCAATATATTAAGGTTGTTATTTCTCAAACTCTAGTTATAATTAGCCTAGACTTTACTAAGGATTTATTTTTGTATTCATTCTATTTATAACACATTATAACATCAATACTTACACAAAAGGTAGACAATAGTGCACATCCAATTGCCTTCATGAGTACTAATTTGAAATATACCAAGCTAAAATATTTAATGGTAGATAATTAGATATATGCACTAATCAAAGTTATAAATAAATTCAAGCACTATATTTTTAGGAATAAGACATATTCCATCATTCAAGATATGATTGTCAAGCTTATACTTGAACAAAATGAACTAGGAGAGAAGAGGTAAATGGATGGAAAAACTACAATAATTTGATCTTGAAATCAGACCAACCAAGATGGTGTGAGCATAAGGAATCATCCAACTCATAATTGATATATATTCATGCATTCATTTTGAATAAATCGATGAGATACAAGTAGTCAATGGTGATTTATATGCTCATATCATCCATTACCTACTCATAAGTACATGCCCCCTGAGTTGAATAAATAACAAAGGTGAGCCCTCAAGATCAAATTATCTCATTACATGATAAGAAATGGAGTCTTGTACATAAAACATTATGAAGTCATAAATTTGATATGTGTGTCAAGAGGAAAATATACATACATATTAGATAACTTACACTATAATATAGATAGCATTCATCCATTTGTAAATGTTACAACTCACAAAATCCTAAGGATAGGATACTATTGGCCTACTATTTTAAAAGATGCTCATAATCATATTAGGACATGCCATGAATATCAAGTATTTAGATAAAGGGAAGTGTATATTATTATGCCTTTACAACCAGTCATTAAAGGATGCGCTTTTTATCATTAGGGTCTTGACTTTATTGGGGTGATCAACCCAAATTCTTTAGTAGGGCACAAATTTATCCTAATATCCATTGATTATTACACCAAATGGATATAAATTATGGCTACAAAGAACTCCAAAGTGCAGGGCGTGATTAAATTTATGGAAGAGAACATACTGACCAAGTTTGGTATTCTAGATTTTTAGGCTTGTGATAATAGTCCAACCTTTCATTCTATAGAATTTATTAAGTGGACCTACAACAATTAGATTACCATCAAGTTTTCGTCAAATTATTATCCCCAAGGGAATGGGGTAGCTAAGTCTACTAAAAATAATCTAATGGATGCCATCAATAAATCATCACATGAAAAACCCAAATAATGGAATTTGTCACTAAAGTATGCATTATGGGTAGACATAACAAGACATAAGCAAACCCTAAAGGTTTCACCTTTCCTTTTAGTGTATAGATAACAACCAATTTTTTTTATCACTCTTGAAGTACCAAAATATGAATCATGTAACATTACATAGGATAAGATAAAATAATTCATTCTAGACTACTCAACATAATTTATATGGAAGATGTAAAAACTGAAGCACTACATAGCTTCAGTAAGCACCAAGACATTGTCAAAAGGTGGTTTGATAAAAGGTCTAAAATCAAGGCTTTTAAGATTTTAGACTTATTGATTTTATGGGATAAGGAACATAAAAAGAATTATAAAAATGATAAGGTCACTCCATTATGTATTTGGCCATACAAAATATCTAAAATCCTAGGTAATAATGCATTTTGTCTAAAGGACCTCCATGGTAATGATCTTGTTTTTCCAGTCAATGGGTAATTTTTGAAACATTATTTCATAACTGCTCTAATTGGAGATGATTTTAAATAACTATAATTTTTACCTTATAATTATTATTACATTATATTTCTTATTTTTCTAGAGTATATTTCATTCTTTCTATCATTTGATTTCTTAGATTAGTTTTCTAGATTTTCTAGACTAGTTTCCTATTTTCATCATTTGTTTTCATAGTTAGTTGTTTTACTTTCTAGATTAGTTTTATTAACACTATAAAATAGTTAAATCAATTTATTATATTTTAATTATGAAATACCTACTAAAATAAAGGGTATGAATCAAGAAATGCATAACCGACATTTACCAAGAGTTTTTCTTGTAGTACTTGATGTTTTGAAATTAAGGTATGTGTTATGACTTAAATTAGGTTATGTCTAGATTGATAATTTCATTGGAATTTTATAATTTACTTTGATATACTCATGAAAATATTATAAATAATTTTCATTTCCAAAATATCAATTGCATTATTACATGTTAAAATTTGGATAAGAGGGAATAAACATTGATATGGATACATGTTAACAGGAATGTATTGATGGAAAATAAGTGTTATTATAGATACACACTACTAATGGTGGTTCCCAACCCTTCTTCCATTTATGTTAAAAAAAATCAATCATACAAACTTATGGAGGAAGGGTTATTCGAGTAATCTCTATCAAGGCTATAGATGCCTAACTGGCAGTAGAACAAGGCTTAAAGCGGGAACAAATATATTTTTGTTAGGGAAATGGATGTCTAGATAATAGTAGAGAAATGCCCAAGATTCCCTTATTATTTTTATTATAAAATTATAAATCAAAATTAAACCTAAAATGTCTATCCAATTATCATTCAAAACTCTCATAATGAGTGGTAAATAAATTTCACAAAATCACACATAAATCCCAAGAATGAAAAGGGTTAGTATGTTGCATGAGGGAGTTGGAACCTCTTTTTATTGACTAGTCTATTTATTATTTTCCTAGTTATACTAATAGTCTATTATGATACATTAACTAAAATTATAGGTTATCAAATACTCTAAAGTATTTCCAAATAGAGTCACCATTTGTTGTGCCCCAACACACCCCTTTTTCATTATTCAAATAGGGACCCATTATTGTTAAGAAATATTTATTCATGTTCCATATCATCCTTAAGAATTATAATATTTATCTAATATTCAAAATCCTAAGGCTATTTTCAAATTCTAATTTTATTTTAAAGCTATAAAAGGGAGAAAATCAAAGCTTTGACATTGATCATGAAATATCCATTACTTTTGATTCTTTTTTCTATTTTTAGATGCATATTCAATATTGGGTTTTGATTTAATATACTAATAAAACTAATTAAAATGTGTTAGTGTAATTAATATTTCATTTACATCATCTAGTTATTGGGTTTCAAATTTATATCAAGTTCCCTATATTATGCCATCTGTCTACATCCTATGTGCTCATATCCGACTATAGTCTTCATGAAATTTCTAAGCTCCTCTGAGCATCTAGATTCATATCATTTGTCCACATATAATAATATAATTCATTCATAACTCATATATTTGAAACTATATTCTAATTTTTCTAAGGAACTAAGTCATTGAATACCATCCATGTGTCAATATCTTATTCACAACATAGCTAGTCTTCATGAAATTTTGAAATCTTCCAAGTCCCTAAAGGATTAAGATCACACAATTTGGTGGCATATTATTCACTTAAATTATATATAAATAAAATATAGTTGATATTTAAAAGGTTTCAAGACTCTCAAGATCATTCCAAGTTGTAAAATCTCATCGACCCAAGAACTGGAAGATCAAGGTAGGTCCAATATACTCAAAGTTCCCAAGTATCTAAGTAACTAATATCATAATAGGTGGCATCATCTCATTCACTTGGGCCTTATTAATTTTAAATACACTTTAAATTTTCTAAGCCTCTGAGTTGATGAGATCCATCCACATGTCAACATATTGAAATCCAAGGGCCTAATAAAACAAAGTACAATGCCAAAAGTTCTAAGTATCTAAGATAATAAGATTCATTTATGTGGCATGATTCCATTGACCTAGAAATCATCATTTCAAGGTACATATCATGAGTCCTTATTTATCTATAACTATGAGATCCCTCCATATGTCATCATCTTGAAATCTCAAAACCCATCAAAAGGAAGCTATAAAAGCAAAATACATAAATTTCCTTAGGGTCCCAAAATTTGTCCATGTGGCACCATCTTGTGAAAATATAGCCTTCACAAAAGAGGAACATAATTTAAATTTTAGAGAGCTCCAAGTCATTTATATTATAACAAGTGGAAAAATATCATTAACTCACAAACTACAAAGAATATAAAGTAGTTTTATAAAGTTGAATACCCTTAGATAAGTCAGATCAAAACAAGTATCATAATATCATAGGTGCATATCCAAAATACAAATGAAAGAGTTAAAAACTAGGAAAAATAAAAATACCTAGGAAGTGACACTTGGATATCAAATACACCTAAGCATTCATGATAAGCGTAAAGTTGCCACATGGTAAAATACACCCACCAAAGTTTTTTTGTAAATTTCAAATCAAAATAGGGAGCATAGCCAAAATATGTTATTGCATTAACCTCACATGAACTAATAATTCAAGTCTCAAGTTTTAAATGATATATGAAAAATCCTAATAACATCAAATCACTTTTCCATTAATCAATGAGTTGTGAACTATGAATTTGAGCCACCAAGCCATAAAGAGCCCTAATTTTCTTGCTATAGAATTTATGAAACAATCTAGTTAGCTTATTATAAAATCTAAAGTACAAAAATGGCTTCATCATCCCAATTAGCTAACAAATCTCCCTTTAAATATCCTATCATATGAGCAACTAAGTACTTATACATATTTTTTGACATAGGGATATTATTATTTCCTTGTTACTTTGATCTCTAGGATGAGATTTACAACATTGATCCATATTTATCCTAGGATTAATTGTATGAGGATAGGAAAAGGTACATAGATGATATAATACTAGTTAAAATAATGGGTTTACATAAAATGGTAGTGAAATATTAGGTAATGCCATGCATTGACTTATTTTTTGATTTATTTATTAATGACACAATTAGTTGAAACTGCTTGCACTTTAGAATTTATAGAAATCTATCCACTTATATTTTTGGGGATGATTTTTAGAAGTATTTATGCCTAATATTTTATAAAATGACTTATAATTAGTTCATAGATAATTCCTAACTAAACCATAACACAGTTGATGACAAGCTCAAGCAGTGGCTAGTGAATTAAAAAAATAAAATATTCAAGGGGTTATTTTCATTATTTACATAATAAAATTTAGGCTAGGTATTAGGATATCCATGGCCTTATTGAACATTTTTTATGGGTTTTATATAATCACCTACATACATGAGGCATATATGCCCTTACTATACATAATTTTGACTTCTGATAAAATTGTGGCACTTGGGGAAGTTATCAATATTCGGCTCATGGCACAAATGTTCAAAGTTGATGAAAGGCCATTTGATGGAAAAATTTCATGATGTGTTATGTAGTATATTAAATCATGGGGTTAGTGCATAAAAATTATCAACAACCCTATGATCCATCTATGGAATATGTTAATAACAAGGTTTGTGATAACTTCTCCCTATTCCATGTCTATAAGTTTAGGAGAGTAATAAAGAATATTATAGAAGAAATATACATATTGGTGTACCAATATATTTATGGGAATTACATACCCAATATTTATGATAATATAAGATGCATCATTATGAATATGGGACATTATTAGCACTATCATGATTGTACTATAATCAGGATAGAGGGAACTAGGGTACCTCCTTTGAATTTAACATGTTTTATCCTTTATAAAGTAAAAAATAATGAGATATATTTCTATATATATAAAATTTTAGATTAGGATTTAATTTCTAATCACCAAGGGTAATATCATAAGACACTTGGCTAAATGTAATATTCACTAGGGAGTCACCTCAATTTAGTCAGGAAAATTAGAACCCACTATGAGTTAAATAAAATAAATTTTAATATTAGGATCCCAAAAATAGAGTGAGGAAATACCTAAATAACCTTATAAAAAAATTAGTTCACATTCCCTATAGATATAGGAGTTACAATCATGATCTAATCTTTATTAATATTATAGATGATTTTGAGGTTTATACTCAGCTGAGAAAGTGTACTATGCTAATGTTGGTAGTTTATAAAAATTAAATATTATTTTTAAATCATAAGAGAGTAGTAAAATAATATAGTTGAGGATGCAAATAAATATATAGGCCATAAATGGCCCTAGTCACATTCTCAATCTCACCTAAGCATGGTCATCTTACATCTCCATAACAAGTAAAATTTGGCCCCTTAGAGGAAGGTGCCCTTCAAGAGGAATTATATCCCCAAATAATAAATAAAATTATTAATATAATTATAACCCCTCCCATAACAACTATAAGGACTCCATATATGGCATGTGTACAGGTAACAACAATGCTTATATCACCTCTATCTCCCCTAACCACTATTCAATAAGTTAGTCTTCATGCATTATTGTAGAGATAATTTGTTACTCTTATACCTAAAATTACAAATTTGGTAAATTCAAAATCTCTATTATGCACTCCTATAGTCTCATTTCCTTCACCTCCACCTTCCACTCCTATATCTTATTAGATGTCCCCACCTTCTATACGGCAGCACCCCATTTTCTACCCAACCACCCATTGTAACCTATAAGAGAAAACTTAGGACTCCTCTTTTATCTCCTCCAAGTGTGAAATTATAATAAATACCAATTGAATTCCCACTTACCAAAGGGGTTCCTTTATATGAGGAATTAGATGAGGGAAAGGATAAATTGAAATAAAGAGAAAAATAAATGGAACCTATATAGGTGTTATATAGTTATAAATAAAGAGGATGAAAAATGAAAGAAAAGTGGGTGTCTGTAGAAGACATAGAACCTAAATAAGAAACAAATTTATCTAAGTAAATAGATGAAGATGAATCTATAGATATAGATATATTGAGAGAGAAAGGATAAGTGGAACAAGAAAAAGATGATTCAGCATCCACTAAATTATTAATGGAAGATAGGTCATTGGATTTAGATGTAGAATGTGTTTAAAGGAACCCCTAATCCATTATTTATTAATTCACATGCATCCATATCTCCAAGTTCCTCCCTTGAATCCATTAATTCAATATCATCTTCTCTAATAGATGTACCAGCTACTAGCTCAAGCATAAATATTATTATTGAAGAAGAAAGGTAGGATTTGAATAAGATAGTACCCTTCATTTATTACTCTATTAAAATTATGGATTATCACATGGTTAATATATCATTTTCTAGTTCAATTATTGCACCTCTTTCCTTGTTTAAGTCCTTACAAAAGTAATGTAAAAAAACCAAGTCATTATATGCCCATGACGCATTGAGCAAATTGGGCCACTAACCTCAAATTATTTTTACTATTTAATTTCTTCCACCATAGTTAGGTCCAAAAATCCTAAAAGGAAGGTTCATTTTGAGGATTTGTTATATTTTTCCTTTTTTGACCTCCAATCACCACCTAGCCCATTTTTCTAATTAGACATGTCCATTCCCTAATTTACTAAAGTTAAGAGTTTTATAATGACTATCACAAGTAATATGGGGTAGAAAAAATATGTGGTGGATATTTCACCCAAGAAGAGCATCTCATAATGGAGTAGGTTAATTCCTACACTTCCTCAATTCTTTATCCAAATAAGCACCTTCATGCTACCACCATTTTTTATTCCACCTCTCCATAGACAATTCACCTTGAGGAGAAAGGGGAAATCATTGTCCCTACCTAGATCAAGGAGCCTAAAGAGAGGAATAAAGATAGGATGGGCCTAGTCCTTACATAATTACCCATAATAAGCACTCATTTTGACAAGAAAAGTGGTACAATTAAAAGGTTAAGGAAGAGGAAGGGAGTAGATAGTAGCAAAGGGAAAGAAATAGTGTTGGAACAAAGAGAATATATTATCCTTGGCCAAGAAGTAGAAAAATAATCCTAATGACCCCACTAAATATATAGAGGACTTTTGCTATTTTGTGGATATAATAAGGGATGCAATGAAAGAAATGTATATAAGTTAGGACCAAGCCAAATAAAGACTTCTATAAAAACAAATTATCTAGTATCCTAAATAAATTATGGATTACATCCAAAGTGCAGCCACTAGGTTGTATGATATTTTGAGTACAATTAAAAATGCTAGAGGTGAGCCTTAGCCTGAATGGGAGAAGGTGATAAAGTTCAAAACTAACTAAAATAACTTGATAAGAGACCCAAATTTTTAGTTCAATGTGCAAGGAACAATGAATTTAATAATTTGAACTTAATGACTACCTAAGATTCATTTTGGTATTTAAATTATGTTATTCCAAAGAGATATGGTGCCTTTAATTAGCACACTCAGATGAAATTTTTGGTAGCATATCTTGTAAGCCAAGAAAAGGAAGCCATATAGATTTTAAAAGACATGAGGGTCATAAGTGTGATAACCATTATAGTGTAGTTGATAAATAGGACTAGTTTTGAAGCAGTCCTCAAAGCATTTACTGATAGCTTCAAATTATAAGTTGAGGGCATTGTATATAAAACTAGTGAAGAGATTCTACAACTGATTAATTAAGTGAAGGATAAGGTAACTAAGGTAGAGGCACTCAGATCTAGATTAAAATCCTCTAAATCTGAGAACATAAGGTTGATGGTTAAAGTTGGTAAGATATTTAAACCTTGTATGCTCAATTTTGATATTATTAATATATAATATAAAGCTACTAATGCATTATTTTAAAAAATAAAGTCTACTGAGGAGGCTACTAGGACAATGTCTACTGCTCAGCTTGTACCAACATTTAAATTTCAACCTCAAGTTCCATTTCATTTAGTAGTATTTTCTCCTCCTCAACATATTATTACTTCATCATTAACAATGACTACATTAGTTCTTCACATGCAGTGCCTCCTACTACTTTAGTTGTTACATAAATTATGTAGTTTCCTTCTTATTTGAGTAGTGCCAAGAAGGAACCATAGTTGAATATATATATATATATATATATGAATGTATTATATTTTCATGGAGACTCATATCTTCACTCTATTTTGAGCATATATGTATTTAATTATAACTATGTAATTTGATCCATTAATTTTATTTATATCTTGTACATGCATATTTTTTTTAGTTCTAAAATTGGAATTGTAAATTTATACTCATATTTGAGGATTAGGGAACCCATCCTCAAGCATATATATACTTGTATCCTCCCAATTCCAAATGGATGAGAATTTTGGCTATTAAGGTGAATAATAAATTCCATGTATTATTTTGTAAATGTGTCTTGATATGTAAGTTTTGTTCTTATCCAAACCTATAATTCATTAAATAAGTTCCATTATCATGTTATTTTATTCTTTGGTTTGTGTATAATTTTTATTATGATACATTTATTCATATTGTGTAGTAGTTAATTTGAATGCTTTGTGTTTAATAATCATAATCTCCCTTTGTAGATGTGCAACTACAATCTTAAAAATATAGCAACCTTTGATTATGTATACTAAAGTTTGTTGTATTTTGTTTTCTTAGACTATTAACTATGTTTTACTATCTTGTTAACTAACAATAACTTGTATCAAGCATTGGTTTTCTAACTAATTATCCAACCCATAGTTCAATATCTAGTTTAGAAGGGGTTCATTTTATTTTGACTCATAAACCTT
This sequence comes from Torreya grandis, assembly GCA_037957365.1. Classification (NCBI taxonomy): domain Eukaryota; kingdom Viridiplantae; phylum Streptophyta; class Pinopsida; order Cupressales; family Taxaceae; genus Torreya; species Torreya grandis. The sequence goes on along the minus strand of JARHVA010001250.1, from coordinate 1,314,970 downwards.
TTTTTATACCCTACCCTTCTATATTTTTTAGTTTTATTTTGATCTTACCCACCTTAGGTTAGATTCACCATTCATACATCCATATCAATTAGGTCTAGACTCACATCATATCCAAACCATATGAGGTAAATAATTACTCCACTCACTCTTATTCTACCACAAGGTTATTTACAAAACCTAATACCTTAAAAAGTATGCCTTGGAGTGAATATTCTTTCAACAATCCTTAAATGTTAGATGCTACCTCATAAGTTTCCTTGGTATGAATAAAACCCACATCAAACAACTCATTGACACATCGATTACCTTGAGTACATATCCTAAGCAATACACCATGATAATGGTGAGATAACTTATGGTACTTTATGAGAGATATTTATATGATCACATGGTATACATACTTGGACTCTTTATCATGTTGTTATTTTCCTATTATTTAGATTAATGGTTAATAATAATCTAATTAAGATATAAGTTTGAAATGTAATTTTATCATTATATATGGTATAGAAGCATACATATGAATTTTAAAAACTAACTAATTCTTCTAATTTGACAAGGGTATATGATAAATTTATAAATTACTAAAAATATCATGATATTTAGATTTTTTGGGTGACTTTATGAATTTGATTATATTCTAGAATTGAAAATTAGGGATAAGTAAGTGTATAGTTTGTTAAGTTTTGAAATTGATTTACTATCTATGTTGGGTAAGTTCCATGGGATAGGGTCAATATCACTAACCGATATTGACCTACTACTTAGTATTGACCTATGTGTAAGTACTAAAAATTACTATATGGTCACCTAAAATTATATGTTTTTCCTCTATGTTTATGATCCTAAATAATGATGACTCACATAGATCCAAAAATTAGCCTCCTTTTCCCTGAAACCTTGATGTGATTTTGAGGGATATAAACCTAAAAAATGTGCAATTATAATGGGTTTATCTAAACCTAATCACCCTCACTTTATGATTAACTATTTCCTATGTATCCAATACTTTAAGGTGGTAAATCAATCCATACATATTTTTCCCAACTAATGTGACTGTGAAATTATGATCCTTCACTATGTTATGAAACTAATTATCAATCTTGATAATTTAAAACACTTGATTTAACTTAGATTTTGAGTGTTTTAGACTTGGATTGTGACTGCTCATAGTGATAGGTTTTCAAATTGAGAATAATAGGGAAGATTTTATTATTGTTGAATAGTGTATAGATGTATATTAGATAAGTGTCTAGTCCCTTTTAAATGAGACCTTGATTTATTTATATATGGATACAATTGAATAATTACTCATGTCACTAACACATTAGGATTCTGGGATGACCCTAAGGATGGATTCAATTTTATAAAATATCCATTTCTAGGAGTGGGTTGGTTCTAACAAGTTTAGTTGTCTAATAGGACACACCTGTGTATAAGTTAACTAAACTAAGAGTCAAGAAATGTATGTGTAAGATATTTAGTAGGTTTTAAATAGTTTATGAGGATATTTTAGGTATACAATAGTATAATGAAATTATTGAATCATAATATAACATGAAAGTGTGAGAGGATGTTGAATAATGTCTTTGTTTAAGTATTCAACTTATGCATGGTAAATATGTGTCAATATTGTCATTTTCAAGTACCAAAGACCATATTTTAGTATCTAAAAATGCCACCATTTTATTCTATAAATTTATATAATAAAAGTTTAAGATGTGTTTGAGTGTGTAAAACATAATTTTCCTTTTTAGAGATGGATCCAAATGTATATATTTGATCCTTGTAAACCTAAAATGAGAATGAAGTAGTCAATGTCCATATTTAAAATAAAATATTATAAATTTTAAAATCAAAATATAAATGATTAGATTAAATATTTTTGTTGGTAAAAATGATGTTTCCCTTGTAACTTATTGGATATGATACATCCTTGTTGAATCATTGGAGATTTGGGGTGATTATGTCAAAAAAATTTATAAATATTAAAGATTATGAGTTAGGAAGGAAACATTCCCCAAAACTCATGCACATTGTAAAATTACACAACACTAATCCAAATAAATATTCAAGAAAAATAGAGAACCATGAGGCTAGGTTAACTCAAAGAAGTAACTACACAAGTAAATGAGACAACCATTAGGAAAGTTTGGATTAAAGAAAATGAATAAACCATTATAGATGGATTATGTAATCAATTATAATGTTTGACTCTAGTTTGATCCATGTAAAAACAAAAATTTAAAATCAAAATAGAATGAATAATGTTCATTCAACCATCATGAATACAAGTTGGATTGTGTATTTTTTCTCAATGTATAATAAAGTGCATGATGGAAAGAGAATGGACAATTTCCATTCCCCCATCATGACCAAAAATTTGACAAGTGTGGATTGGAATGAAAACTATTTTACATTCAATAATAATTATGGTACTATCTATGTGCATGAACCAATATCATACCCCATAAATTTATACCATTGATGTATAATGTTATGTATCTATATGCTGAATTTGATAACTTGTATCTCAAATGTATGTGTATGTGAAAGTCCTATAATCATGTTCCTATTAACTTTTGTGCATATAACCATGCATATGCACTCAAGTTTGTATGAATGTATGTTTAGATGTTTGTAAATTGAATTTATTTACATGCATATGACCCTATAATTTATATCAATGCTCTAATATCTATCATGTACCTAAACCAATCTAAAACTCTAAAATATATGAAACCTGTAATCTATTCTAATTTTATACTCATGGAGGCTTATGTATTTATAAAATCCCACTTTAATTCCCCCATTTTTATATGAGGTATTTATCTTTAAGTCATTCATCTCAAAATAAGAGTTAAATTTAATATTTCATGTGTAAGGATAACATCATGTCATATCATTTGATTGTGTGGAGAATATGTCATCATAGTAATGTATATATTGATCAAGGAATTTATGTTACATATGGAATGTAGGGTACATAAGTGGTATGTCTAGATAAATATATAAAATAATTATGTAGTAGAAATGTAACTGAATAAGACTATGTAAACGTAGTGCATGATATAGATCATGACACTCTTCAAAGTTATAAATATTAACAAAGATGATTTTTAGTGACACACCTAGGCCAAGGGAAATAAACAAGGGATATCAAGGATGTCTCATCAAGAAAGGCCAATGTCCACATAGTATAGTCACACACAAACTAACCTATAAATTAAAAGAGTAACAACATCAATGGAACATAGAACAAGGAATTACTCTATACAATTCATGTATGTCAAAGTCACATCACAATATAATGGAATATCATGTGTACCTATGAAATAAATCAATACCTAGAAATGTATGTGTAATAAATATATGTATCTCAACATGGTATAAATTTGATATAAATATATAACATGTAATAGTGAAATCTATGGAATAATATGTCCCTAGTATCAGTATGGCCAATAGGTAGAGGGAAAACCAACAACTATAAGTCTTTGTGTAACCTATATGTCTTGAACATCACTCATATATCATGAAATTCATGTGTATGTAAATAATATGAAATATACCAAAAATGAGATAAATAACATATGCAAATAATTTAATCTAACAATCATGTCATGCTTAGATCCCAATTTTGGATTTTTTAAATATTTTTTGATTATTTGATTTTTTATATTTTATGAAATTTTTGAATTTTGGTCAAGGCCAAGTGGGAATGGTATAAAAATAGACTAATAGGATAGATATAAACAATTCACAAAATGTGCTAAGGAATAACATGTACTAAATGTGATATCATGGTTTTGTGGAGGAAGTAAGAGTAAGCCATATTCCCCCATTGTATATGTGAATCACAACAAATTATATTAATAGTGTATATGAAGATAAGTATATGAATGCCCCCAATAGTAAATAATCAATGTGTGCTCATGTAATATGTCTATATAAGTATATGTGATTATATAAGCTCAACGGAAGCCATAAATTCTATGGACTATAATCATGATAGGATAAGTGTCATAGATTTGTATATCGAGATAACAATCAAGAGGTAAGTGCCAAGTGGAAATAAAGCCAAGGGCTATAAGAACATTCCATGAAAGATCATATGAGCACATTTATACCAAAATAAAATATTAAAATGGATGAGCAATCAATAAAACATCAAAAAATTATGTACAATAGGATATGTATGTTGAACTAATCCAAGGATGCACTCCAACCATTTGGAAGAAATAAAAAATATGGATCCTCATGAGTAACTAAATTTTGATCTTGCACCTATGATGTTTATTGTTGGGAACACTTGCACTAGTATGATAACACTACATTCAATATCTTACACATAATATGTATAAGTAACTATATCATGTATTGAAATTTTTTTATTGGCCATATCATTCTTTAAAGAAATATTTTCTATTTTGTTTACTCATTCAGAATAAACTTCCTCTCATGAAATTGTAACAATCAAACATTCATGCTTAAATGTAATATATTCATGATATTTACCTAGTGTTTCCCCCATTGATCTCAGCCATGATCTTCCTAGTTTTTCATTGTATTAATAAAAATTAAGGTCAATGTGAAATATAACATAACATGTTTTAAGCATAAGTATTACTAGAAACTCAATAGATCTGATGAAATGTTGAGGCCTAATAATATTACCCAAGCAATGGTTATCATACCCAAGATAATAGACAAGTGTCATGTTTCATATATTAAACTCACTAAAATATGTAATTTTGAGATTAGTATATTTATTTCCATCAAAGTGGACTAAAAATTAAAGGCTTTAAATATGATGAATGATTTTTAGCTATCTCTTTTGGAAACACCCTTGTGACATTATCATTTTGGATTATAACTTATTATTGAATTTCCTTTGTGAGAAACCCTTTTTTAAGGATGTTTTCTTATTTTTAAAAACTATATTTTAATAATTTCTATTTTAATGGCTTTTCTTTTTCAATTTGTGTCATTTGCTTATCTAAATGTTCCATTTGTAATTGTTATTTATGTAACCTTTCTTTTTCCTCTTGTTCCTTTTGTACCCTTTAACTTTCAAAATTGTATCCTTGTAACATTTACTTATCTACTTATTACCTTTTTATCCTTTCTTATTATAATTATTTATTTGTAACATTTCTTATTCTAATTTTGCCTTTTTAAATATTTATTTCTCTAATTTTTTCTTTTGTAACTTTTATTGCTTTATATTTTCCTTCTACAACCTTTATTGCTCTATTCATTCTTTTTGTTATTTTTTCAATTGTTCCTAAGTATATCCAATCATAGTGTGAGTAGGTTTATTCATTTTATAAGTGGATCTTCAACTAGTTAGTGTTTTGATTCATTGACCAAGTATAGGATCACCACTATCAATGATACTTTGTATTCTATTCTTCAAAACCTAGTAATTTTTTGCAAGATATCCATGCATTATATGGTATGCATAATAATATTTTGCTTTAATTATAGTGTTTATAAGAGTTAACTTTATTAAATTATTTCAAATCATTTCTCTTAGAATTTCACTTTAACTATTATTAGACTTATGTAGACTTTTTGAATCACTATTTGTAGATATATACTTTTTTAGCTTCTAATCTTGGGATGAAGTCTTTCGAGGCACAAAATATTTGGATATATATGTATATATATGATTTACACTTGTATTATTTGGATTATTTTAATATTTGATCTTATTTTTAAGTGATGTGATCCTTAAACTGAAATATTGATTTTGATTTTGTAACTCCTCTATGGACATTCTCATAGTGACTATTTGATCTTAAAGGGCTTCACAAGCACAAGCCTCAAGATTTTTTAATTGAATATCATACAAATTCCATCAAGAGGGTTTGTGGGAGGTGTTTGTGGATTACAAGTAACATTAAAATTACTTCTATTTTATGTTATAGGATGTGTCACCTTAACTCTTGGGATAGTGAAAACATGGACATCCTTAGAGGGAAAATAGATATAAACATCTTAAGGAAAGATGGAAGGAAGAATATAAGGATCCATAGAAGGAAATAAATAACCAACCATAAAAATAATATAATATCTATAAAAATTTTTGAGTCCAAAGTATTTTTTGGTAAAAAATATTAGATAGACAAAACCAAGAAATTAATTTAAAAGTAAGTACATCACTAGTGTTCTAGGTCTAATAGAATAAAATTAGTAAATTTAAAATTCTTGTAAATTCATATATTATTTTGGGAAAAAAATATGTTTTCATCAAAAAATAATAAAACTATGAAAACCTCTTATAATTTGAAAAATAGATCATTTTTAATCCAATTATCAACTAATCAAGGAAACCCCCTAATAGAAGAATCAATATGAGACCATAGGGAAAAATAATTTTTTAATTTGTGGAGGGGAAGGAGAAATAATAAATTTGGTCTTAAAATAAAACACTAAAGCTAAAATATGAAACCCTATAAGTATGAAACCCTAAGGGATACTTAGGATTTGACATATTTTCATGTGTACTAGTTCACCAATATTGTTTACCCTAATTTAGATTAATGGGTGAGATTAATCTAATTAAGGTAAAATTTTGAATGTAATTTAGAATAATAGATATGGCATTCAAGCATGAATTTTACTATAAAAGACTAAAATTAATTATTCTAAATTGACAAGGGCATATTCTAAATATATAAAATACTAAAGATATCATGATACTTATATTTTCTAGGTGACTATTGATTATGTTCTATAAGTAAAAATCAGGAATAAATATTCATGTGGTTCATTTAATTTTAGAACTAATTCATTGTCTATGTTGGGTCAGTTTTGTATGATAGGTTTAATATCATCGATCAATAGTAACCTACTGTTAGAAATGGCTTGTGTAGAAATAAGGCATAATGACTATATGGTCATCCACTAATATCTCTATTTTCTCTATGTTTATGATCATGAACCTTGATGACATGTGTAGATCTATAAACCAACCTTATTTGCCTTAAAATCCTAGATATGCTTGTGAGGGATATAAATCTAAAAAAATGGGGGGAATTTTAATATTCTGAGCTAACCCCAATCACCCTTGTTTGATGATTGAACATTTCCTACATATTTAATACTCTAAGAAGGGAATTTAAGTTGCACGTAGTTATCCCACCTAGTGTTATTTATTGAAATTGTGTTCCTTCACTATATGTATATAACTACTGATAAATATTGATAATTGATAACACTTGATTTGACTTATCATTTGAGAGATTCAAACTTGGCTTGTGATTTATCCTAGTGATAGGTTTACAAATTAGAAATAATAGGGAGGATTTATTTAGTGTGCAATAGTGTATACATGTATATCAGATAATTACACAACCACTTTTAAATGAGACCTTGATTTGTTTATATATGTATCCAATTTAATAATTCCAAACACCACTAACATGTTATTATTATGTTTTGAACTTAAGTATGGATATAAATTTATAAAATAGCCATTTTTGGGAGTGGGTCAAATACATTGGCTCGATCAATATTGACTGGTGGTACTAACTCATTTGGTATAATGAACATGTCTACAAACAAACTAAACTTATAATCTATAGTGTTTATGTAGGATATTTATTAGATTTAAAATAGATAGTGAGGCTTATATAGGTGTATAATAATAGATCAAAAGTATTGGATCATAAGATAGCATGAAAGTGTGAGAGGATGTAAATTTTGGAATATGTTTAAGTTCTCAAGTCATGCATGGTAAATGTGTGTAAATATTTCCATTATCAAGTATCAAAGACCAATTTTTAGTATCTATGCATGCTATATTATTAGTCTACCCTCCTCCTATGCTCTTCTCCCTTATATTTTCCTCATTTACATAGTATTATGCATATTCCTATTGAGTTAGTTATGTAGTGGTCCTTATATTTTATAATTTATAGGTCATGGAAAATATAGTTATTTTCCTACATTTACATAGTATTATGCATATTCCTATTGAGTTAGTTATGTAGTGGTCCTTATATTTTATAATTTATAGGTCATGGAAAATATAGTTATTTTCCTACATATGGTCCCTTTTTATTGTATTTTCCCCAATCTATATAATTTTTTTCCTTTTGTATTATATCAAACTTAGATGACAAATTATTATTTTCAACCCAATTCATTATACTATATTGTTTTGGATTGACTCCATAAAAATATTTTCTATGTAAATTTTAGGAGCTTGATATGTAAATATAGGGTTTATAAATTCCATTTTTATATAATTACAAAACCACTAAAATTTGTTTTCTAATGAAAATATGCTTGGTATAATAGCCTATACTTGTCGCGGTTTATGTTTGAATTTTTTTTTTTGAAGTCTTAAGGAAATAAAATGCCTAGAGAGATCTACCTAGTGTTTTTAGTCCCCAAATAAATATGATCATGTATTTTTTTTATATCTTAAGCTTCACCTATAATGTCTCCCATAAAGTTCCACTTGAGCAAAGGGGTAGATTGATGCATTATCAAGTCAACTGAAGATAAGTATACTTATTCCTTAACTCTTTATTTTGTTTGGTTTATATATATCCATAGATATAATAATATAGTGTTATATTTAGACACATAATTGTGGTATTCAACACTTGAAAACATATATGTGACACACATAACTTATGCATACACATTTGACTCTTGTGCACACTTTCCCAGATCTATTTATCTATTTATTAACTTGGACAAACCAATTTTATATCAATAATAGTTATTATATCCCTAATCTATGATAAAACACTTCATAATATTAAGAATACTATTGTCATAGTCCAAATTCATGATTTTATCTTTTTATACAATTCCAACAATACTCAAACATTTTTAATTATCATAGGTGTCTACCTTTGTTAACAATGTATGGGAGCCCCTAATAATTAATTTTAAAATTTAGACATATCCCTTAGGGCAGCCTAAGTAGCTTTCCTATGTCATTTATAGGGGGAATAGCAAAGATTCATATATAAATATAAATCAAGCCCAAGTTCTTACATAATTGGTCATTCACTCTATATTTAGATAAAATCTTGAGAATTCCATTAACAATCCATTGAGGCATTGCCATAGAATCATTAAAATTTAAAAATCGCTAAAATGAATAAACCTAAATCTAATTCCTGATATAAATTCAAGGTTAAAGTTGCATTTTTTCAAGTGTCAAAATCCAAAGAATTGTATTGAAATTTAGTTAATCATGATTAAGTGTGCACACACCTATATGGGAGAACTATTTATAGTTTGAGACCTCTTAGGAGTATTAGAATGTAATAAAGTATCAATAACCTAGAAAGGAATTTTTGGGGTCCCTTTTTGGATTATTATAATGTAATAAATTATAAATAACTTATCCAATCATTTTTGGGGTTGTCCAACCCATATTTCTAACCCCTTTTTTAAAGTCAATCTATTTGAAAAAAGTGAAGATATGGTTTAAAGGCAAAGGGAAGTAAAATCATGATCTACACATAGGACCAAAGATTAAAATAATCACATAGAATTAATATATACATGTAGTCATATAGATATATAGTAGAATATGTTGGCACAACCAACCTTGATAGTATCAAAAAATAGTGGACAATATTGGTTATCTTAGGTGTTTGGGACTTTTTGACAACATTTGTGTAGGTTTTATCCTGAATCAAACAATTATAGATCATTTTAGAGGACTATAACATAGGTAGTGAAAAATATATGTATACATATAAATTTTCCATTATACACTTTAAAATTTCATTTTTAACCTATCCTTTACATGCATAACTTGTGTGTACACATTTGACTCTTACTCACATTCTATCCTAGCCATCCATCTATATATGACCTTGGCCTTCCTAATTTTATTTCATTCATACACACAATATCCCTAATTTTTTAGATAATGAGCTATTATCTTATTTAAAGTGTTTTCATGCTATATATTTTTGTTTCTTTCATCCTAGATATTGATAACAATAATTGAATGATTTTAGTTACTAGCAGTGTCTGCCTTTCCTAATAGTGTCCTAATTTTTCCAAACATATGCATTCAATTTAATTCCTTACCTTGGGTTATCCCACATTTTATTAATGTTAATTATGAATTAATATTACCCAAATAGTCATATATATAAACACAAAGTATAAGGCCATATCTATATATAATCTATCTTACATTGCACTTGCACATTGAGAAATACATTTACACATCTTGAGGCATTATCATGAAAAATTCAAATTTTAAATCCCCTCAAAGTATTAGTCCTTAATCTAAGTATGAATAAATAAATCAAGGTTAAATTTGGATATTATGTGAAAATACAAAAAACTACATTACATTCTAGTAGATAAATGTTGATAAAACATACACATAGGTGGGAGAACTACATGTTGTTTAATCTCTCTTAAAAGTATTAAAACATATGAAAAACCTAACCAATCATTAGGGTGTAGTCTATTTTATCCAACCCAAATTTATAACCCATTTTTATATCTCAAATAGGAGTCAAAATTGAATCTAGAGTTTCAAGGCAAAGGAAGATAAAATCTAAATCTACACGTAAGACATATGGTAGGAAATTAGTTATAAATCATATTTATAGGTAGGTGTAGATATATATGGTAGAAAAAATTATAAAAACCTATAAATAAAATTATAGAAGCCATCAGACACATCCATTCATCGCATGTGTCTAAGCCCTACTGATAACATCTTATAAAATTTTGATACTATATTTCCTAAGTTGAGTGATCATAGACCCATTATAAAGTAATTTAAGTGAGTGTAAAAATATAAATAGAATCATAGAATATAAATAACTTAAATGTCCTATCCTCTTATCATTTATCTAAATATTAAGTTCAATATCAATTTATTTTTTTACATTCAAATATGTGAATGAATTTTATATCTTATGTACTTTTAAGATTCAATAGTTTGGAGTATTTATATCAATAAATCCAAAATATGTTAAATTATAATAAAACACAATATCAACTAGTTTCCTTCTCTCCCCTATTTATCTGGTCATTTCCATATTTAGTAGGTGCATTCAATCTACCTTTTACATTAATATTTGTATTATTTATACCCTATCTTTTACAATTATAATTTTATTAGTTTTATGGTATTTACATCACTTAAAACCTAAAATAAATAAATAAAATTTGGTGAACTTGATCGGTGTCTTGATTGCAATAAACCCTAGGTCTTTCTCTCTTAGGGTTTCATATTTCCATTATAAGGTTTCAAATTTATTTCCTATTAAGGTTTAATTTTAATATTTAAATTCTATTTTTTAATTTTTTATATAGGTGGCACTCATATTTGGTATTATATACTTGAAAATGTGTAATTTATAATATCCAACATACTTAACTTATGTACACATACATGAATCATTCATTCCCACCCATAGATCTCAATGTAGTGATGGTTACCATACATCTCATATTATTTTTCCTAGACTTATATTAGGTTATGAGTTCCATGTTGTCACAACACGAAGAGGTAAGGTGAAAGGTAGTCAAATTATTCATCCTCATCCCCATCCTCATCCACCACCTGTGGTGTTAATAAATTTAACTAAATAATATGATATTGTGGATCAACTTAAAATTACACTTGATAAAATATTTATATTATAACTACTTCATAAGTCACCTATTTATAAGTATATTATCTATGAAACATTTCATGATATAACATTATCAAATGATGTATAACCACCTTATGTTATTTCTAGCATAAATAATTTGTAATGGACTAAGGAAATTATATCTTTTGAGAAAGAGGACTTACCTCCCATTATATATTAAATAAAAAAATAAAAAATATGCTAGTTGAGTAAGTTTTGGTGGACAATGAATATATGGACTTAATATTTGTAATATTTCTTTCCTTTTTTTTGGTATAGAATCTAAGGATATTGACTACTCATATATTAATATTTGGGGATTCGATAATATACCTCAGAAGGTGTTCGAACAAATTACATTGGACATCACTATGGGTCTTATGATAGTAGTTACATTATGCTAGATCATGCCCAATGATCTATGTTAAAATATTATTTTTGGAAGACATTGGATTCATGATATCAATATCATTCCTTCAACTTTACATGCATGTCTAAAAACTAGACATCAAAGACATACATGCATACATACATACATGTGTGTGGGTTTGTGCGCGCACGCACGCATACGCTTGTATTTATGTATGTATGTATGTATATACATACATACATACATACATATACATATATACATAAATATATATATATATATATATATGTATGTATGTATGTATAGACACACACACACACACACACACACACACACACACACACACACACACACACACACACACACACACACACACACACACACACACACTTTCCTATAGATCAATAACACTTAAAACATTGTGCATTGATTTAAAACATGCAAAATCTTAAACCTCATATGGATATTTCTCATCACGAGTGTGCACATCCTATTTTTGACAATGATATACCAACACCAATATATATTCCAATTAATCTTTTACCACCACCAAAAACTTTATAGAATTAATGTTTTCGACTAGAATATTTGTAAAAATTTGGATACACAAGATAAGGATTGAGGTAAAATGTACAACGCATTGTTATTATTATCATATCATTTTATCATAAAATAATATAAGCCATTGGTTACATAGATAATTCAATAGATAAAAATTATAGTAATACCTTTGATATTTACAAACATTCTCTTAAATAAAATCCCAAGCTTTAACAATAAGTTCATCATGTAGCAACACTATAATTAGTACATCTTGAATATATTGATGAAAAGGTTTCACTAGAAATTTTGACATTATATGAATTTTCTAATGAAGAGTCTCTCTTTCAATACTCAGGGGGGATATGAGGATTTCCTTTCCTTTTATCATAAGAATAGGTTTCCTCATATAGTAAATCCCCATGCATATTTTAAAGAGATCAAAGGTATAAATATTAATGTGAAATTAGATGGCTTGAATATAATTCCCACCAAACCATATATGGATGATAGATCAGCTTTGATAAATGAAGAAACAATTTAATTCAATTATAGAACATATAGAGATCTAAGAATACTACTTCTAGTAGTTGTGTTAAATGATTATGAAAGTAAATATTTAAGAAAAAATACATTATTACCTATAGTTATTTACTTTGGATTATTTAGATATGTCATTAATTGACCCCATAGTTACAATTCATAACATAGTACTATACCCAGATGCAAATCCAAAAAAAAATTAGAAAAATGCATCCAAAAGTAGTTTTTTTTGTTAAAAAAAAAGAGATTGTTGGATGCAATGTTTATTCAATCCATTGACTATCATGATTGGGTTTCTAATATAATTTCATCTACAAATACTAATGGACAAGTTTTATGTTGTATATACTATCATATTTAAACAAGCCTTGACCAAGAATTTATTTCCCATTATCAAATATCAAAATGATTATAGACTCAAAAACCAGTTATGAGATGTCATTTATAGATGGATTTTATAGATATAATCAAACAAATACTAATCATGAAAACTATAAAAAACATCATTTACACATCATTGGGAACATTTTGTCATGTGGTCATGCCCTTTATATTAAAGAATGTGGGCCACTTATTAGAGAGATATGATGTATATATTTAATTATTATATATTTAATAAAACATAATATTATTTAGATAATTTAATTTCTAAATCTAAACATCGACTTGATCATAATAAATATTTATGATAGATATTTGACTACAAAAGTTTTATGTGCTTTTAAACCCCAAAAATATGTATTAGGGGTAACATCATAAAAATTAATAGTTTATATCATATATTAGTGAGGCATTTAAGTAGATCCAAAAAATGTTTAATATATTGTAGACATGCCTCCACCAAATGGGTTGAAAAACTTTTGATCTTTACAGGGAAAGATTCAAGTAATAATATGTTTTTTTGGCTTAAATCATCAATAAAATACAACCTTTCACATGTTCACTAAAGAAAGATATGAATTTTGAATGGTATGCCAAATGTAAATAGAGTTTCGAAGTAATCAAAAAATATCTTCTTAATCCCCCAACCCTCATTCCTCCAATACCAAATCAATCTTTGTTGTTATATAGTTATGCTTTACATCATGCCTTAGGGGATTGTTTAGCACAATATGATAATGATCATAGAGATCATGATCTATTACATTAGTTGTACACTAGTTGGTTATGGATGATTATAATACAATGGATAAAATATGTTTAGATATTTTTTTTGACACAAAAACTTCTACATTGTATGCTCAATAATGAAAGACATATTATTACAAAGGTGGATCCATTAAATTTTATCATGTCAAAAACACATTTTTTAGGATGTATAGATAAATGGATGACACTCATTATTAAATTGTATTAAAATTTATATCTCAAAATACCATAAAAGGATAAAAAAATATTGATCACTTAGTCACAGCATTATTAATTGACACAACACCTATTATTGATACTTTTAAAAATGATCTTATGACATATCATATTTATGAAGATACCTAGACCATGTAATTTTATGGATCTAACTTCACCTCAATTTTTGGATTAGGAATAGACCTAATTACTCTTTAGGGACAACCTATGATATTTTCATATCGACTAGGATTTTCATGCCCAAAAAATATAGGAAAATATGAGGTACTAATTCTAGGATTGTATAACACATACACACTTTAAATAATATATTTGGGTATATGGGGACTCATAAATAATTTTAAATAAGGATTCATACATTTATAAAACAAAAAAAGAAAATTTTATCCCATATAAAAATATGGTACAATATTTATGAACACATTTTGATAACTTTTCAATGGAAAGTATACCTCAAAAATAAAATTATCATGGTGATGCAATGGATAGTATAGATTCGATGGTCCCTACTACTATTTTTGATGATAAGGAAATTTTTAATATATTATGGTTATAACAACCATTATTTATGATAATTAATATAGTGGCTTTATCAATTCTTGTAACTATGCTTAGTTCACAAAATTTAAAATCATATAGTGATATCTATAATTTATTTCTTAAAGGTGTAATCCATGAAAATTTATCAAAATATGATAAATAAAAATTATATAAATATGTATGTTGATATATTATCATCATTGGATATTCATTTAATAGATCATTTTTTAGGCAGTTACTTCGATGTCTAAGTTAAGAAGCCACACTAGTTCTACAAGAGATCCATAACAATGAATGTGGTGAACGCTTCAATAGAAAATAGATGTATTATAATTTATTAATTATGGGTTATTAGTGTCTTAAATGGATAAATAATGTCAATAACATGAAAAATTATGTGAAAAATGCCAACAACGTAGTAATTTGAATCATGCACTTTAACAAGAAATAAAACCTATAGTATCACCATAGCCATTTTCTATGTGGGGATTTGATTTGAGAGAAAATATAAATATAGAATCATCTAATGGTCATAAATTTATTATTATTATTATTATTACTAAACAATACTTTAAAATATAGGTGGAAGTGATACCCTTATAATCAACTACAAAAGAGGACATATGCAGGTTTTTTATGACAAATATTATTTCATTATTTGGGCTCATGTCAAATATAATAAAAAATAATGGAACATATTTTAAAAATAATATAGTTAATAAATTTTGTGTTATATGCAAAATTCATCCCACATTTTACACTCCTTATTATCCACAAGTAAATGGGCAAGCAAAAGCAATAAATAAGACATTTGCCAAAATTTTAAGAAAAATAGTTGCAAATCAAGGTGAACATTAGTGTAATAATATGGTTTACACATTATGGGCTTACCCCATGATTATTTATATACCAATGGGTTATACTAATTTTTCTTTTGTTTATGGGACAAAATCAATTTTACCATTATATTTTCTCTTAAAATAATTATTAAGGATAATGAGTATCGATAAAAGTGACTAAATGAGTTATAAATGTTGGATGAAAGATAGGTACAATCTATAGATCACCTTAGATTATATACAAATTTCATAAATAAGTCATATAATAAATAGAATGTAACATCAAATTAGAACATGTGAAATGTAATTGTATTTGTCTTGAAAGGTTTATTGAAGCTAAACGTGTTTGTTTATAAGTTTTATAAGGTTTTTTATCATTGGCTCATTATAAGGATGAGATATCAATAGGGTGAGAGAATGAGTAGGGGCATAATAACATTCCCAATAAGCATGAAATAATGAAAGGATGGGCATCAAGATATGCCCCAAAGGCTAAATTAGGAAAATGATAGGCATTTTAAGATTCTTAAACATGTGGAGGAAGAAAAATGTGGGAATCGCAAGATGCCCCAATATATGTAATAATAAAAGGATGGGAATTATAAGATGCATCATCTTTTGGGATGTACAAATATTGGAGTTAATCTCAAGATTGATGGGCCTTTAATGATATCAAATTTTATGTAATTATTTTTTACAATAGGCAATGTGGCATTTATGGAA
Source organism: Torreya grandis (assembly GCA_037957365.1). Lineage (NCBI taxonomy): Eukaryota > Viridiplantae > Streptophyta > Pinopsida > Cupressales > Taxaceae > Torreya > Torreya grandis. The sequence goes on along the minus strand of JARHVA010001250.1, from coordinate 1,298,405 downwards.
ATGTCAGGATCTTTGGGAGGTGTTATTAAATTATTATGAACAATATGGGAAAGGTTGATATAGTCTGGTGTAACATAATTGAGTTAAAGTATATCATGTTGCTTCATATAGTTATGTATTTTTTAATTTATTTTGATTTTATCATTATGGTTGATATAGTTGGATGAAATATATGGATGATGATCCATACAATTTATGTGTTTTAAGGTATTTTAATTGATAGGAAGAGATATTAAGATTGTATCAATAAAATCTATGTTCTAGTTGATACAATTTGGGTAAAATGGGAAAACTATATAAACACATTTTGGATCATGACTAGTAAAGTTATTTTTAATGAGATAAAATTCTACTTGTATTGGCACATTTTATGTCATGGCCAGTGCAGTTGGATAAAATAGGAAGAACTTTATCTACACATTTTGTGTCAGTTTATACTATTGTATAAGATAAAAAGAATTATATCAATAAATTTTACATCATGGTCAGTTTATTTTATTGTAATATGAGTAACCATGTTGGCACATTCTATGTCATGGCTAGTTTAGTTAGATAAAATAGGAAGAACTATATTAACACAATCTATGTCATAGCTAGTGTAGTTGTTTATAATAGGAGATAGAATTATAATTATATTAGCACATTCTATTTCATGGATAATATATTTAGATGAGAATGAATAATTCTATCAATTCATTAGTTTCATGGTTGGTGTAGTTGAGCAAATTAGGAACAACTATATCAACACATTATATGCCATGGCTAGTGCAATTGTTTGTAATAAGATGAGTTGTATTGACACATTTTATGTCATGGTTGGTGAAATTACTAGTAACAATAATGTGATTTAGAACTATATTAACAAATTATGCTTCATGATCAATAAAATTGTATGTAACTAGTTATAATTGAATGGTATTAGGTTGGCCAATATAATTATATTAATTTGAGTATAATATAATTATACTGGAATGGCTGACATCATTTGAAATAAGTGAATGTATAAATTTATATGATTTTTTAAAAGTTTGAAACTAAAATTTCACCTATAATATTGATCAATCTTATATATTTTAGTATAATAATCAACATGACCTATAATGCATTTTGGAATAGGCATTTGAACTATATGTTCTTCATAAGTTGATGAGTTGAAAAATCTAGTTATATAAGATAAGTCTGAATGTGAGCTAAAGTTTTATGATTCATCCACCAAATTTCTTCCAAGGGTGGAAGAGAGTTGGGTGTGAATCTATTAAATAATTCTCACCATTGCTTGATCTAAATTTAAGGTTGGTAGAAATGGAAAAATGAAAAGACAATTTTGTTCATGTTGTAATAATCATAAATAAGATGATCTTCTTCAACCAAACTATAAGGATCATTTAGATCATAGGAAGGAAGATCATTAAAAATCCTATAAAAAATGGGAAAATTATCATGAGGATTTTAATTAATTCTATAATTTTCATCAATGTGAATATTTGATATCATGATAGGGTCTCACCTTCATCATAAGAGTCATCATAATAAATGGGAAAATTGTTATATTGATTTTTGACCATGTGAGAAGTATAATAAATTGGATCCTCTATCATGATAGCATCGTAATAAGTGGGAGGATCATCAAAAATGGTAATATATCCTATCATGATAGGTTCTTTATCTCTATCATAATAATAATCATCTTTTATTGCAAAACTACGATTTTGGTTTTCAACCATGTGAGAATTGATGAAGGTGGGATCATCATAAATGGAAAGATCTTATATCATGTTGAGAACTTTATCCATGCTAAATGGATCCTCATAATGATTATCATAAATTGGAAGACCATATTGGTGATATTTGGTACCAATATAAGTATCATCATTGGGATCCTCATAGGGATCATCATAATTTTGAATATTGACATGGGATCTTTAGCCATGGGAAATGAATTAGAATAATTGAATCTTGAGGAGTCATATTCAATGGTGGAAGGAAAAATGAGTCACCCATGAAAAATTATAATGGGTTGAGGCTCACCAAAAATATCTTATGAGGAAACATATTTAAAAATTATAGAATAAGAAAAGTTATAAAACAAAGTATGTTGGTAAAATTAGAAAAAGATGGAAACTTGAAGACAACCAACCAGTGGTGGGATATGATTAAATTTGGCTTCAAAAAAATGTATGTGTGGGATAGGATGACCAATAAAAATCCTATTTATCTTAATATTCTAGGATAAAAACAAAACCATAATAATAGAGCATGTGTATACTTGGATTATCAAGTAATGACCTAGAATAGCCACAAACCTAAAAGCTGGAAATCCACACACAATGTCAAGAGGATAGGGTTCCAAATCCTATGACTCTAATAAAATCATGGATTTAAATATTCCTAAACATGGATTAATGGTTGTAAAAATGGTAAAAAAAGGTGGTATCAAGGATACACCATTAAGTGGTGTAATGGTTAACTAATGGGAATTCCATGAAACCTAAGGTGATAATGGTAATACTAAGAAACATTATATCTATACCAACTTATTTTGTATGAGGAGTATAATAAATGATAAAAAAAACATAAATTAACTATAGTGATAAACAAATTAAGTATAATTAATATTTAAATAAATGAAATAAAATAGATATAGAGAAAATTTCATTTGGGTGGACTCTTTGGCACATAAATTCCCCCTTTGGCTCAAGTGGCACCTTGAAAAAGATGTTCTAAGTTGAAGACCTCTAATTCCAATAATAAGACCTAGATATCCTTCGTTGGGGACTCCAAATATTGGGACACTTATTTGTTATGACTCATCATATTGATCTTCAAAGACATTTATGCAATACTTGACTTTCAATAATAAGACCTCAACCTCTAACTCTTCTTTTTACTACTTAAGAGAATGTGTTTTATGTTTGCAAATGATAATTTGACCTGTATATATGGATCTAAACACATAATTAACCTTTAACCCTAAACCTATGGTATTGACCATGATAATATAATTAAAAATTATTTCCACTAACACAACCATATCAACTAGGTTGATACAGTAAAACTGACAAGTATAAGACTTAGAATTGTATTATCTATGCCAATATAGTATAGGCAAAGGTAGGTGTGAAAAAAACTATATTAGCCTAGACAATATAGTAATAATTTAAGGTGTATAATAAGACTAAATAAAAATTATATAAAGGGGTAATATGGAAAGAGATACATAAGAGGTCAAAGTGATAGTAATGAAGTTATGAAAAAATAGTGTGCAAACATCTCTTGTAAAATACCATGATCAAATCCCACCCCTTTCCCAATGCACTCCTTAGGACATGCACTCAAGGAGATTGATGTGTTAACATGCCCCTTCAAGAGAAACCATAAGTAAAGTGATAAAATTTAAAAATATGAAGTGTATACGAGTACATATAAAACTTATTTAGGCTATGAACAACAATCAAAGTAAAAAATACAGTAACTTTACATGTTGTGAATGTTTAATACTTTTAGATTCTACATGACTATTCAACTCAAATATTTTCATTTTTTTTACCTTTAAATCCTATGGTGAATTAACCATTATATTTATCTTATCTACCTATATGAATTTATTTCAAAATATAAACTTTTCTCATCTATAGCTATATTAAATTTCTTTGAACTAGCATTTGTAATACCATATTAATACTTTACTAGACTTAAATAGTTGTCTCATCTTAAGACAAGATTCATTTTCAAAGTGTGTCAACCTTCATCATTCTTGATAAATGGGTGATATTCATGATATTTTTTTCCTCTCCTATTTTAAATCTTTAATTAAAATTTTGTAATAAGTTTCATTTTATCAATTTTAAATTCTTGAGAACTACTTAACCACTCTTTTGGTATTTCAACTATGTAGCATATTAACTAGGTTGGAAAAACTAGGAGGATACCATTTCTGGGTCTTAACCTTATTGGCCTACTCTCAAACACTTCACCAAAATATCCTCATCCAGAAACTCACACTAGCCAAAAATATAACAAAATTATGGAAGCCTGGTATACCTTATTATGGTTGTAATGGCCTAGTCATTGGATAACTAAATTTGTAAAATCTTTGATATGATTAATATGACACCCCTATGTGGACTAGATCTATGACATTGAATTCCTTAGGGAGCCTTTCATATTTTTTTACATTTCTAGTGCTTATTGGATTATTTATACTCATTGGGCTCAAAATATCTATAATAACTCCATTGGTGTTACACCCATAGGTTCATCCATCACATTCTTGACCAAATACATTATATTTTTGAGTTCTACTTTGAATGTCCTCTAGTCTCATAGGGCTTCCCCTATGGTAGTGAATAATGTGCCAAATTGTGCTATAATTTTCATGATTCCTTCCACATCATCTTCACCCATAGTTATGATAATTGGCCTTTGTACTATTTCATTTTGATACATTTTAGCCTAGATCTATTGAAAATTCTCCATGAAATTATGTGTTTATATCCTAAAAATGTTCTATGTAGCATTTATACTTCTTAGATCATTATTTATTCCATCACATTATCCCTTGACTAGAGAGACTCTATCAGAGTAACTTCTTTATTTGTTTCAACCCCACCTCCCATAATGACTAACTACATTTGGTTTATTTTATCTAAATTTTACTTTTTCCATTTATCATCTCTTCTTGTTGTGATATATTTTCTAGGAATTTTATGACTATCTATTTCACCTATGTTGTTACATATGTGAGTAACTTATTTTAATCCTATAATATCTCAAATATGACCTAGGATTCATGGTGATAATTTCACAATTGTGATTTGATTTCCTTGAGGTTTTACATGGACTTCCAATCTTGTAAGAGATTTATTACCAATGTCATGAGTTAAATGTGATTTGAAATAACTTGGACACTTAAGACATGTTGGACCAATGTTTGGTATCTATCCTACATCACCTTACTCTCATTTTTAATTTTGTTCTTTAGTGTGTCATTTTATTATTTTAGTTGAAGTGAATTCTACCCAATAGATGCATTTAATGTGTTAACACCTTCAACTTGACTATCCAAGGATAATTATGTTATATCTACCACTACCTACTATGGAACTATTATAAACATAATTTTTCTTAGCTATGGAATTTTTTCCATTTAATATTGTCATAACTAAGTTATGGGTATGAAAAACATGGTGTACTTTTTGAGTTTGCCCTGTAAATATAGATTCTATGAACCAATTTTATATTCACTCCATTTTTATCCCCTTCCTATGAACTTGATTTTATAGAGATATATCTTGAATTTGTTTACTATACTTAGGCCTATGATTCAATTTGTTTGGCCACCTTGGTATTGGATCCTTGATCTATTAGGTTTGGCCTTGGTTGCACTACTTAATTGTGTTAGTACCTTAACCCTAAGTTATTTTTTCCATGGCTCATGCCCAACTTAGCATTATAATTCCTCCACTTTCATGGTTTTTTTATTGTTGTTATTTATTTGTATACTTCTTATTTATTATGGTATTCTTTCTCTTCCTTTTGTTTCTCTACTTCTTCATAAACATTCTTCTTGTTCAACTCTTTCTCTTCCTTCTCATTCTTTTCTTGGACTATTTTTTATCATTATATACCTTCCTTTGCATATGTATCCTTCTCTTATTACTCATTATCAACCTTCTCCTCATCTATTTTCTCTTATGTAAATTTTTTCATCATCACCCTTCTTATATGATTTTCTTATTTGAAATCTATTTTAACCTTTTAGGACTTAGATGAATGTAAATATTATGTTGTTAAAGAGCTGAGTATAGTAAACTAGGGTAATAATATGCAATAAATATAGTCATTGATTTGTTATAGAATTGACTAATTTTACCTTTTTTAAAATGAGTAATAAATAATTTAAATAAGAACTTAGATAAAAAAATACTGAGATAGTTGATCTAGAAGCTATAAACTAAGGTAGAGGCTAGTCTAAGTGTCACAATCATGATCTACGTGTCAAAACCCCTCCTATAAAGTAGTACCCTAATTGGATAGTAGCATCATGTGATTTTAGTGTCTATATTTTGGTGGTAATGCCTTTTATGAAAGATTATCCCAAGATTCTAAGAACTTGTGTCTAGATTTGTTAGGTTTGTTCATTCATGAGTTTTAAAACCTCGTATATGGCCTATTTTTACTAAATTTTGAGCAAACCCTAATCTTCCATGTTGTTAGGGCATCTATTTGATACAAGTTAAAAAGTGTGTTTGTTAGTGGGGTAGGTTGAACATCCTCAACACCCCATTATGAAGAGAGTTGCCTACATACCAATACTTCAAAGAGTGATCAATCCCAATGTAGTTCTCCACACTAAAGTATTAGTGCAAGTACAAGTGAAGATAGTATGATAGTTGACATGATTACTTTGAATGTTCTTGAGATTGTAAATTTGAGTAATTTGAGCTTAGAAATGTTGAAAATTACCTCTTTGAATGTAGATTGATAAATCTTGTATATTTTTTATCTTTTATTTCACAAAATATGAGTGTCCATTACTTATGCCCCTTTTATTAGTGCACCATTCCACCTTTAAAGGGATCCATTTAGATATTTTTTTCAATAAATCACTTTTACATTCAATTAATTATCATTATTGACATGACACTTGCCTATTTTGCACTTTTAATAATTCAGACATTTTATTGATTTGATGTGCCACCACCTTTTTATTTATTTTTATTTTATGGAACTTTCCATTTTTACTTTACTTTAAAACTGACTAAACATTTACAATATTAAAGATTTTTCATTTTTTCCTTTTAGATCTCCACTTTCCATCACATGTTCCTAGATTACAAGAATTTATAGATTCCTCTCATGAACCTAATCCATATTTTCCTTTGACTATGGTATCAAGACATTATTTTTATCTTCTATGCCACTCTCCTTATATATCTACCTTGTCACGTTCACACCTTTTATCTAAATTCTATTCTCCCTTTTACTTCTCTACTTTGTTCCACTCTTATACCACACTTGAAAAAATATTAAATCCTATCTTAATTGTGTTAGAACATTTAATTGATAAGTGTGATATTTTATACCCTTAGTATATTTAAGTAATTAAATAATAAATGATTTATTATATATTAAACACAGATTGAAAAACCTCATGTAAATACATAATAAAACATAGGTTATTTATTAATTATCATTCATATAAAAATAATTATTGGGGAAGGATGGACCCAGTGGTTATAATGGTTACTCCCCTCATCCCCATTATAAATAGGGTTTTACCCTTATTATAAATCATTAAGAAAAATCTTAAATAAATTAAGTAAAATGATATTTATGTGTGGAAAATGTCTTGTTTAAGGTTTTTATGAAGAATATTATCACAGATGAAGTGAGAAGAGGAAGGCTGAGTATTGGGTTTATTTGTTTCATATATATATGAGTATCATCATTTGCGGGTTTTTTTACCTCTTGGATGTTTTCACATGTTATCTATATATCATTGTGCCAATATTGGTTTGGTATTTTTCTAATTCATTCATGTATCTAGATCTATCATGTGTGTTCATATTGCATATACATTCCAATTTCTTTCATGGTATGAGAGTAAAGGATACAATGATTTATTAGAAATACAAGAGATATGTGGCACTCAAAATTACCTCTATTCATATTTGTTTCCTTCAAAACTAACCCTGGTGTGTTTGTATAGCATAAAGGGAGGAAAAAAATTGTTGGTCTCTATGGAGGCATGTTTCTCAATTTTTGATCTTCCTCAACCTCAATCCAATATTATAAACCTTAATTAAGAAATAATAAATAAAGTTTAAATTAAAAAATTATACTTTGAGGCACTTGTATGACCCATGGTATGGCCCAAGCAAGTGGAAAAATTTGTTTTTCAAAATTCTACTTTTTGGATATGTGAAATAATCATTAACTCTTCAGTTTGGGATCTTAAAATCATTCCAACCCCTGCTTCAAAACTTAAAATTTATATTTTTGGATATTTTTACTTATTATAATCCATTATTGGTTGTTGTATGATGTTATTTGGATGAATAAAAATAAAAATAACCTCTACAAAGTTCTTGTTGTTTTTAGTGTTTAGAAGTTAGATTTTCAATCAAATTGTAATGATAAACATCATGTTGATCCCTTGAAGTCTCCATCAAGCATTTGAAAAAAAATCTCATCCACTTGGGCACCACTCTATGTTTTGGTGAGATATAAAAATAAATTTTCACTTAAAATTTTTGTTTTGATTCAAGATTATGCATTTGGGGGCCATTTCATGGTGATTCTATAATTTTGAGAGCCTTTGGTTACTTCTTTCATTCTCCATTAGTCTCTTTTTATCTTCCTCAATCCATGGAGATGCATTTAAAAGGTTAATAATAGTTTTTTTAAATATTTTATTTTATTAAAAGTTTAATTTTCCATGCAAGCCACTTGGGTCCCACATTGGGAAATAGTTATTTTAATACAAAAGGCTAGAAATATTAAATTTGATTTAATTTTAAAATTACATGCACACGCATGCATGTGTACACATACACATATTTTAAAAATCAGAAAACAAAGATATAAATATTAGTTTGTGCATATAAATCTTCACCTAGGCTCTTGTAAGGGTTGGTGGCTTTCTTTTTGCTAAAAACTTGTAACTAGGGTGGTCTAATATTCAAATCACCCTAAAAAAACTATTTTAATATTTTTTAACTTATTCAAATTAATTTTTAAAATTTAATCAATTTTTAATTCTAATTTTTGGTTTACATGCTAATTTTATCGCATATAAACCCTTCTCTAGTGTTGTTTGGTTTTGTGACATTTGAACTAGTGAACCCTTTATCAACCATCGTCATATGACCAATAATTTGCTAGGTTTTGTAACATTCCATATGTATTGGTGTGGTCCATTTTTTTTTTAAGCCTCATATGCTATTTTTTACACATTTTTTAGTCTTAGTGTTGAGATAGTCATTCTATGTGTGACACTTGTGACACATAAATTAATGCATTTTGATTCAATTTTTTCACACCATATAACATATATTTGAACAAATATTACTCATTTACAATTATAATTTGATTTACTATCAATTAAAGTTAAAATTCACATTAAAAGGGGGGTTAATTTTAAGCATTATCTTGTGTTATTCTATTATTCTTAAAGGGAATCAATGCCTTCACCTAAATTTGTATTAGATAAATCTCAAATTCTTAATGGATCAAACTATAATATATAGAAAACATACATTAAATTATAATTTATGGCCTAAAAGTTGTGGAACATTATCATCCGGATTAAAAAATCCTTGTCAGAATGACATTTAACATCTGAGCTTCCAAATGCATTTCAATAGAAATCACAAGAAACCATGTTGATTATCTTGTAGAGTGTTAAGGATTAATTTATAATCCATATCAGCAATCAAGAGACTCTTAGTGATTTTTGAAAAATCCTTGAGTCTATTCATGAGGGCAGTCTTCTCTCTAAGCTTATTAAATTTCTTATAACACCAATGAAAGGTGATGAAAAAGTTGTTAAATTTATTGATAAAATTAAAAATATTAAATCTCATTTATATGGATGGATATATTTCATTATTCACCTTAATACTCATGAAAAAAATTGCAATTTTATTTCAATTTTGAATTCAAAGTACCAAATAGAGCAAGATATCTCTAACCTCTCTACCCTATTAGTTCTTATGATTAAAGAAGAGAAAGTGATGCCTAATTTTGATTCTAAATATAATTCCACTCAATAAATTCTCACACACATCCCTATTAATAAGAATAATAGAAACCAAAAATCTGACCCTAATTCTACTAATAGAAAAAATGGGAACAAGAGATCTGGAAATAAGAATCATAAACCTAAGTTTAATGGGAATTATAATCTGTGTGGTAAATTTGATCATATAAGGGAAATTTTCTATAAAAATAAAGATAGAGTTAAAAATAAAACATATAAACTTAATAATGGGAAGAAATATAATCAAAACCATTAGAAGAATCAAAATCATAATCAAAACAACAAACAAGAATATAATTCTAAAGTTATTATTTTATATTTTATTTTATTTTCTTCAAATAAGAATAAATGGATTTTATATAGTGGTTGATTTCACCATATGACATACTTATCTAACATTTTATCTGATACTAGATATATTTCAGAAAAAGATTTACCTAGGAGATAATTTATTTTTAGAAGCAACTAAGCAATGAAAGGCAAAATTTGTAAATGTTGTTATTAATGATATTTTTTATGTACCTAAACTTAAGAATAATTTTTTATCTTGTTCTCAATTTATTAATGATAAATTAATTTTAAATTTTTTTTAAGATGATTGGTCCTTTATAAATTAATCTGGTTCTATGATTGCTAAAGGTGTTCAAAATAATGGTTTCTACATTTTTTTTCCTTCTTTTGCATGTTGTCTGTCATTGCATAATAAAAATGAATCTCAATAATGGAATGGAATTTTATGACATGTTAATTTTATAATTTTACATGATATGTCTTTTTATAATCTTTTTATTGTCTTCCTTCTATCTCCTCTCATCATGAAACTTGTGAAAGATATTTATGTGGTAGAAGCATACTAATCCCTTCCACAAGAATCATAATGTAAATTCCTCATATTCTTTAGAATTGATTCATAGTGATGTAGAAGTACCTATTGAATTTGTATCTATTAATGGTTATTTTTATGTTTTTACTTGTATATATGATTATACTAGAATTATCTGATCATATTTCATTAAAAATAATTTTAGGGTGTTCTCTAAATTCAAGAAATTTAAAGCTATTGTTGAAAATGCTTCTAGTTTTTTCTATTAGGAGAATAACATCTGATAATTGTGGTGAATATATGAGTAAATATTTTTATTTTTTTCATTATTTATGGTATTCAAATGGAACTACAACTCCTTATTCCCCTTAGTAAAATGGTATTTCTAAAAGGAAAAACCATACCATTATAGAAATGACTAGAATAATAATTCATTTTGTAAATTTTCCTAAGTTATTATGAGATAAATCCATGAGTATTATTTTTATATTTTTAATATATTTCCTACTAAATATTTTCATATTTATGCTCCTTTAGATAAGTGGTCTAAAAATAAACCCAGTGTGGCTCATCTTAGGATCTTTGGTATCCATACTTAAATCTTTGTTCCTAAAGTAAAATGAAAGAAGCTTGATCCTACCTCATATTATTTAATTTTCATAGGTTATGGAGGTAATACTAAAGGATTAATAGTATATTATCCATCTAAAATACAAATCATTCAAAATAAGAATGTTTTTATTCTTGGAAAAAAATTGTGAGCCCTCTGTGGAACCTCATCAATGGCTCTCATGTTTCTCCTTATGAAGAAATAGATGTCATAGAGTTATTTCATCCATATTTGGATAATTTATAGTTTGAGTTATCCCCTAAGTTTTATGTTCAATCTAAAAGACATAAATGGGAAGAATCCCTATTTTAGTCTTTTAGTCTTGATAATCTAAATAAATTAACTAGAAGTCAACATTTGTATCATGCTTTAATGACTATTTATGAATGTGAACCTCAATATTTTGAGGAATCCATTCAAGATGATATATGGAATGTTGATATGCAAGCTGAGTATAATTACTTTATTAAAAATCAAACTTGGGATCTTGTCCCACCTCTACCTGAAAGGCATATTATTTGTTATAGGTGGATTTATAAAATCAAATATAATTTAATTGGTAAAATTGACAAATTTAAATCAAGATTATTTTCTCATTGGTTTACTCAAAAACCCAAGATTGACTATGTTCAAACCTTTTGCTCCTATATAAAAAATGAGTATTGTTGGATTAATTATTTCTCTTATAGCCCAAAATAGTTGGATTATCCACCAAATGGATGTTAAAAATACTTTTATAAATGATGATTTAGAAGATGAAATCTTTATGACTCATACTTAAGGTTTCACTAAAACTATATGGTTTAAAACAAGCTCTTCGGGGTTGGTATTCTAAAATTACTTCTTTTTTTAAAGAACTAGGTTTCTCTAATTGCTATTTTGATAATGCTTTCTTTGTTAAAGTTGAAAATTGTCATTTAATATTAATTTTATTATATGTTGATGATATTTTTATTATTGGTGATTTGAGTAGTTTAATTCATAAATATAAGGATAAACTAAGTCAAATGTTTGAAATGACTAATTTAGGCATTCTACATCATTTATTAGGAATGACTATATTTCAGGATAAACATTTTATTATTGTATCACAATCTCGGTATGCACATAATCTTTTTATTAAGTTTTAAATACTTAACTATAAATATACATTTACTCTTATCTAAGTTGGTGTTAAAATTGATCCAAAAATTGTATGTGAAAATTCTAACCCTACTCTACATAGACAACTTATTGATAATTTAATTTATCTAACCATTACTAGGTCAGATATTTCATAAGTTGTTGATGTTGCTTCTAGATTCATGCATGATCCATATTTGGATCATTTTAAATTAGCTAAATGTATAATTTTTTATATCAAAGGAACTATTAATTTTGGTTTACTTTATCTTTATATTTAGAATGCTAAATTATATGGTTAATGTGATGCTTACCATGATAGTGATATTATAGATCACAAATCTACTTCTAGAAATGTGTTTAATTTTGGTGTAGGTGATATCACTTGGATAGATAAAATTAACCTATTTTTTCTATCTCTTATATAGAATCAAATTATATAAGTGATATGGAAGCTAATAAATAAGCCATATGGTTGTGAAGGTTATTAGGAGAACTTCATTTTGATGTTTCTCACAATACCACCCTTTATTTTGATAACTAAAGTTGTATATCTCTAGTGAAAAATCTAGTGAAACAATAATGAAATAAAAATATTGAAGTTCATGTGAATTTTATTTGAGATAAAATCCTCAATAGTGATATTGATATTTAGTTTTGTCCTATAGATGAACAAGTCGTAGATATCTTCATAAAACTACTTGGTACTACCAAATTTTGTCAGTTTTGTGCAATGATGGGCCTCTCAAATTTTCCATTGAGGGGTATTATACATGATAATGCCACTTCCTAATGGCCATGTGTTCTTTTTTATTCTCTATACATCTTCTTCTTGTATAGCATTGTAAACTTCATATGGAATTTATGTGATTTGAGTAAACGTCATGTAGAAGTTTTAATTTTATACGCCAATACTTAAAAGCATATTTTAATAAATGTCCTTATGTTATAAAATTATCCAATAATTCTTAGATGATTATTCATGAGAAACTATGAGATGTAGTCTCACGATAAAGCTAGCCTAGACTTAATTTATATTAGTTTATGGATTATAATTCCTTTTATTTCAAAAGGTGATATTTGACAAGATGAAGACTTTTAAATATTTCAAATTTTGTACATAATATAATGCATTTATTAAGGTTACTATAACATGTATACCCTCTTAGAATTAAGGAGGAGTGTTATAATATTTAATGGATAAGTTTGTTATTTTAGACCCTTACTATATTTAAGTCATTAAATAATGAATGATTTATTATTTATCAAACATGGGTTGAAAAACCTCATGCAAATATATAATAAAACATAAGTTGTTTATTACTTATCATTCATTTAAAAATAATTACTGAGGAAGGATGGATCTATTGGTTACAATGGCTATCTCCACTCATTCTCATTATAAATAGGGTTTTAATCCTATTGTAAATCATTTTGAAAAATCTCTAATACATTGAGTGAATTAATATTTACATGTGGAAAATATCTTGTTTAAATTTTTTATGAATAATATTATCAGAGAAGAAGTGAGAAGAGGAAGGCTAATTATTAGGGTTATTTATTTATTAGATATATTAATATCATCATTTGTGTTTTTTTTACCTCTTGAAGTTTTTCCCACATTGTCTTTGTCTCACTGTGTCAATATCAATTCAATATTTTGCTAATTCATTCATGTATCTGGATATATCATGTGTGTTCATATTACATATACATTATAATTTAATTTAACTTATGCTCTCTAAAAGTTTTTTATATTATTATCCTTGTAATGATGTAGTAATGGTAAGGCTTGAGCCTACTACCATTCATCCTTCCTATAAGAACATTCCTTTGTAAGTATCACAAGACTATAGTGCCCTAATTTTTCATGTGATGAATTATGTATTTCCATTTCCATATTATTTGAAACTTTATTATGTGTGATTTGAACTCAATTTCATATAATCATACCAATTTTTTAATTTAAAATTTATTTAATAACAAGTTGTGATCATGATAGGATATTTGGATGCATTTTTTAGCTTCATATTTCTAATTTTCCATATTTATTATTTTTACCATTTATGATAGTTTCATTAACATATTATCTAGATATTGCTTACTACCAAGTCATGTAATTATTGTGATGTGTAATCTAGGGACAAGGTATTCCATTATCATCACTGCTTCCATGCCATATACCAATTGAAATGGGGTGTCTCCAATAATGCACTTGCAGTTGGTTATTTATTCCCATGTATTATGAGAATGTCATCTTTTAAGTCATCTCTCTCTAAATTAAAAATTTGTGTTATAATTTTATTAATTACCTTACTGGATACTTAAAATTGGTTGTTGGATTGTGGATGGATGTAGTGCTCTTTTGGTGTGAGATCATAATTTCATCCATTATATTCTTAATAATTTTTTAAGGAAGTGAATTCTCTAATAAATATTAGCTTTTATAGACATTTGAGCCTTGTGATGATATTCTCATATAAAATTTTTGTAATGTCTTGTTCTCTGTAAATTGAATTCATAATTTTTTCTACTCATTTTTTAAATAGTATATCAATTGATTGTGTAGTAAGCATTGGATAATTTGTATAGTAGAGTAATGGGTCCAATAAAATATATCCCCCACTATATAAAAGGTTTCACTACAAGAACTTGATTTATTGTCACTTTATCTCTCTTTTGTGGTTTGCCAACATGTTAGCACACATCATAATGTTTCACAACTCTTTTTATGTCCAAAAATATTATTTTCCACCATAACCCATCATGTATATCTTTCTCATATGTAATTCTCCTATGAAATATATTTTGACCACCCCTTTATGCACTTCATTCAAAACTTATTCTCTTGCATATTCCAAAGCTACCTTGGAAGGAAATCATATTTTCCCAATGTATATAGGAACCCATTGACATTTTGAAATTACCTTAGACCACCCCTTCATGTGCTTCATTTAAAAATTAAAATCTTTTATGTTCTAAATATACCATATGAAAGGCATCATCTTTGAAAATTTTATATAGGAACCCATTGATATTTATTAATATTAATTCTCTTCTGATCAATTTTTTCTTTTCATTTTCTTTTTAATGCTCCATAAATGTGACACAATGTAATAAAGTCTCAATATTTTCTAATTTGTTAGGAATCATAATGAATTTGAATAAGTGCCCATCAAGTGAGACATCTTTCAAGATTCCTCTAGTTAATGTCTTGTTTGTATCCTTATTAGATGATTTAATCCTACAATATCTCTTCCTATTTTGACATTAATATTAAATTTATAAATCTCAAATAAAATTAACCACCTTGAAACCTTACGTCTCAATAAGGGCTTGTTTACCACTTATTCTAAAGCCTAATGATCTATGAAGAATTAAAATGGGGTTTGCACTAAGTAGTGATGTAAAATGTGTACTAAAATCACCATATCCAATTATTTTCTTTCTATCATGGTGCATTTCCTCTTTGCAACTGATAGATTTTGACTTACAAAATGAATGGGATGGTCTAAGTCTCCCACTCTTGGTTACACAATCATAACACCTATTCCAGATCCTGAAGTATATGCATGGACATGAAACATTTTTCTCCCATAAGTAAAAACTAAAATTTAAACTATAATTTTTAAGTTTGGTGTCCATTCAAATTTCTTATGTTTTTTCAATATCCTCTCCATGGGTGTTGTAATATATGCATAATTGTCAATGAAATTATAGTAATACATAGTGTACCATATAAAATATTACATGTTTGATAGTCTAATGTGTCTTAATTCCAATGATAAGTTTAATCCTAGCTTAATCAACTATAATCACATAGCTACACACCACATATCCCAATAATACTCCAAATGGTTGAAAAATATGCACTTTTTCTAATTAACTATGATTCACAAGGATTTTCACCTTTCTAGTAGAAATCACCAATTTTACAGGTGTTCTTTCATGAGATAAAATATTGGCCAATCATCCAAGTATACTTCAATAAAATCAATAATAAAATCCTTGAATATGGTGGCCCTTCTCTAGAGAATATTTTTAGTGTGTTATTTAACCTGAATGACATTAATTTTATGCAAAATACCCCCATTCAATTGTCAAATTATTTTTTGATTAGTCCTCAGTAATATAAATATGATGATAGTCATTGAATCCATATATGAAGGAATATAATTCATGTCCTATGACCACATATAACACTTCATTGTTGAAAGTTTTTGGAAAATGTTCATTCATGAAAGCATCATTAAATTCCTAGTAGTAAACACACACTATAATTTCTCCAACTTTCTTAGATTGAGCCATAATTGGAATTACCTAATCTCATATTTTCACTAGATAAATGACACTAGATTCAACCTAAGAAATTTATAAAATTTAGAGTGTGTGAATTCATCATATATTCTCTTCCTGATTGGCCTTTTACACTCCCTGAGTTTAATGTGAATTTATAAAAAAATATTTGTTTACCACTTGACTTCATTAAAGGTGGTGGGAAACATGTCTTCATAGTATCATAATAGTTGTATTGTGTCTAATATCTATTGTTTCATCTAATAATATCCCATTTGTGCCATCTTGGATATGTCTTAAATGCTAATGTTTTCAAACATTTTTCACAATGGGGATGTATATATTTTATTATCTTATTATTTCATGTATTCCACAACATATTTTTGACCTAGTTGTTCCTCTATGTTCAATTTCTACAACTTCTCTTATTCCTTCTTGGCTACTTATTCCTTCTTGATTAGTTTGATACTTCACCCAAGTTAAAACATCCCTTTAAGGTCCATGTATTGGTATTCCATATTCAGTTATAAGACTTTAAAGTAAATCTTTTTTCCTCCCAGTTATAGTGGTATTTATCCATATTTTTAGGGATGTTAATATTTATTCCATCCCTAAAATATTCCTTATTTGAGGCATTCATATCATCAAATCCTTGATATTATAGGAATCTGTTCATTTTTTGTATCAAATTCTACACCATTGGGTTCTTATCCTCAAATTCAAAATTTTGAATGAAATCTTATTAAACTTAATTTAATGTGTTTATTTCTCACCTATGTTTCTAATGTATATTCCAATATTTAGAGAGAGGAGTTAGTGTAGCTTGGAAAATTAAACTCAATACCTCAGATCTATATGTTACATTTTCCATATATTCACACAATAATGGACATATATCTCTAGATATTTCCCTACTTGTAACTTTAGTAATTTCTTTGATAGTTTAGTTATAATATGGAACTTTGCTAGCAACCTCTTGTATGATTCATCCTAGTTCAAGTCAAATTATCTATGTATGGACCAATAATTCATTATTATTCCCTTAAACACACAATTTAATTTGAACCTATATTTATGGAGCATGAGCTTATAGCTTACTAATCAATCCTAAAAATTTGTCTGTACCAAATTACTGTGGCATTTGTTGGTCTATTGTGAATACCATGTGTATTAGCCTCAACTCATGGTCACATTATGCCAAATTTATGGACTTAACTCCTAGTCACCTCAAATTAAATTTTTAATATCCACACATAAATATTGACTAATATAGTATGTTGAATGCCAATATATTATAATGTTCTTATGTGGCTCTATATAGTCTTAGCTAGTCACAGCTAACTATTAGATTTGTCTATCGCTAATATAGTAGGTGATTTCACAAAAGGTGGCTTATATCATGTCCTTAAAATCTTTTAAAAACTTGTATAATCTATATTGGTTACCTTTGAAACTTATTTGGTCCCTTGAATTCTTATGTAATCTATGAAGGTTGTAAGAGGTATGAAAAAGGTTGTTTGAGGACCACTTCTTTCTTATGCTCAACATCTACCTTATAATGAATTTATGATATGCAATAATGGGGATATTTTCATTCCTTTGGTATCATATATGGTATATGTTCCACTTTATTCATGGGAATAATAAATATGACACAATATTTATGAGCTTCTAATTGGTTATCCTTAATATTTATAGTCATCATGCCATCATAATCCTTATTATTCTAAATGAATATAGGATAACATGCCTCATTTATATTCATATATATGACCTTTAATTATCCTTTCAATCTTATCTCTTCCACCTTTGTTTATGTGTCCTCAAACATACAAGTAGGTTTGACATTCCCATAGTCTATAAAGCTAAAAAATGAACTCTAGCTCAGCACGCATTTTCTAATGACTTCCCATGTATACCTTGGCATCATATTGATGGTTCTCCCAAAATTGAATTAAAAAATTATAACCTCATAGCTTACAAGTTCAATATTGATTTTAGAGTCCATATCCCAAGTTTTTTTAGTTTTGACATACCAAACTATCTTGTTTATTTTCTCCTTCTCTTTCATGGCATAATACAATAAGTTATAAAATAATTTTGTAAATTTATGTGAGATATCCTCATTTAATAGTAGACTTATTAGTTTAAATATATTTTTCAAATCATTCAATATTCCTTCATGTTTAATAATACACATGATTTGACCACAAACTTTCACTTACATATTCACAACATTAAAATTGATTCCATATTTCCTTATAATTGACTACAATGGTTCATCTAATTCATTCATAAATAGTTTCTCCCTCCTTAGATCTAGACATATCTATCATCTCACAAATTTTGGGTATTATTATCCTTATGCATTCCCCAAGGTTCAATTCCTTTCTCTTTGTGTTTCATCCTTGTAACAACCTATATAATATTAGGTTTCTTGGTTTGGGTACCCACCATATTTAAATCTTGCATCATTTTGTCCTTCCTTTATTTCTCAAGTGCAAGGTAATCCTTAGTATTATGTTACCTAAAACTCTAAAATATGTACATTAAGTTTCTCATTGATGGTTAATGGGATAATTTTTCACAAATTTATTCATTTCCTTGCACTAATAACATATTATAGTTTTTCATGGCTACCAAGTTCCCCATATACTACCTTGGTAACTCCTAAGGAATGTAGCCTACCTTTGAGATGAATATTGGTTATTTTAGCCCCCCCATATTATATTTATGGAGGAGGAATTGCAAAATTTTGTTGATATTAAGGTGAAGGTGGCATCCATCCTATATTATATTATGGAGAAGGAGGTTTCCAATTTTTTTGATTTTGGGGCACTGGAGGTTCTCAACCTCCTTTTTAATGCATCTATGTATCTTGTGATATAGTATTAGGCTGTTATGATGGTGGATACACAATTACTATGATTAGATTCTTTATGATATCATATTTTATATATTTTAAATTCATTAAAATTTTATCTTCATGAGTGGTTTATTTATTAAAATTACATATTACACTCTAAGTTTGGCATACATAATGATACATTAATAATGATTCATAATGGAGTGATCTCATTTGTAATAAATTTCACATTGACTCCTTCTTGATGTCATGCCAATCATTATGATTATGTCATTATTTCCCACACTCTATACACCATAGAGAAGTATTTTTATTTCTTTCACTCTTTCATGTCATCTATTTGTCCCAACACCACATCTAGCTTGGAATGACTTTAGAATTTATTTAAGAAGTATCTCCACAATCCTCAATTTTATGAACTCATACCATAGCTATGATAGCTTATGCCTTATTTTTTAAATGGGCTTGCACTATTATAAACCTTATTTTATTGTGTATTCCCTCTAAAAAAATATTATTTATCTACATCTACAAAATTAAAGCTAAAAAATATAATATCCAAAAACCTCCAATCATATTCCCAAATTAAAACCCCTAGTTTTTGCTTGATTTCCTTAAGGTGCTGAATAGTTTCACTCAAAAACTTTTTTATTTTATACTCTATGACTAGGTTACTCTTTACATTATCCAAATATAATTTATCAAATTTTTAGACACTAAAATTAATGTTTAATTCTAAAATAATGCACCTGTGACCACTCTTTATGCAAACTTAACATATTCTCAATTCAGTGGCTTCAAACTATTATTCCTCTACTTCTATATGGGTAAACCTATATATTAAGGAAAATAGTATACTAAATTTTCATATTCCTCATTCCAAGTAGTCTAAACTCATTACTTGATTGATTCATACTTCCATTTTGATTGTCTCTATTCCTCAGACAAAACCACTCCTTTAGGATAATCCTGCATATCGGTCATGTCTAAATCTACCGATTTCATCCTCATACCAACTAATGGAGAGTTTCCCAAAATTAAAATTCATCTCAATGGGTCATTCTACATGTTTCATAATTCCAATTTGAGTAAATCCAAAAATATCCCCTATAATCATATTGTATACCCATTTTTATAGGAGGCTTATATTATTGAAAACACCACGTTTAATCTAACTACAAATTGAGAGTAAAATAGATATTATTCCCAATTATGAGTCCACATAACCTAATAAGCCTTGATTTAGGTCTAAATACAATATAAAGGTCATAATTAATTTTTTCAAGCACATAATTACACTAGGTTTACACCAACATACATAATTTCACCAGTATTGTACACACACCACTATAGCATGGGTGAATTACATGGATTTTGATTCCTATTTGGAGTATTGGTATGTAGGTAGCACTCAACACATGGGGTGTTGTGTTTAAACATAACCCAAAACCATTTCCCTTTACCCCCATTTTTTAATATTTGTTCCCTCTTGTCATTGTGTTAGGGTTAGAGTGAATAATAAAAAACATAACATATCTTGTAATAAATCAAAGACATGAATATATACACATGACCTACAAGAAAATGTTAATATGTCAAAACTTATGAAAAGATAAAAACCTATAAAGGATGAATTTTCACCCTAAAAACACTAGCATGACCCTATTTTAAGATAGCACAAAACCATGTTCCTAATTCATATTGACCTCAAGTAACCTCACAATTAATTTCACAATCACTGTTGTAGTCCTGTAGACCCAAGTTCTAGATAAATCATTTATTTCTTAGTAATCTCCCCTTTTATCACATTTATAAAAATAGTAATTTTTTATTATTTTATGAGTTATTATTGCATATCTTATGTATTCTAATTTACTCAATATTTTGTCTTAACTAGATTATACACTTGGTCAATTTTTGGTAAAACATATTGATGAACCTATTTATTGTTGAATATTTAAAAACCCTAACCATTCATATTAATAGGTTTTATTTTCTTATTTTTATTATTTCCAAGTGTTGTATTAGGTTTTTTAATTTATTAAATTCTTTGGTAACAATAATATTTCAAGTTTATATTTCACATTTTATGTAATCTAATAAAGTTATTTCTACTTCTCTTAGAATAAGTGCTAGACTAAGTGGTGCTCAATTTGAGAATACTCAATTTTATTTTAATTAGTCAGATAAAATGGATAATAAAAAGGGTATATCAAGATCTTTAGATAATAATTAACAAGCCAAATATGTAGTAGTATATGACAATACTTCTAAACATGAACAATATAATCAAGACAACACTGACTCTCAAGATAAACATCAAGATGTAGTTCCACATACAAATGATTAACAAAAAATCCCAATAAAATATAATTTATTAATAATTTTTGACAAAAAAATTATGAACAACCTCCAAATTATCGTTATATTTCTCAAACTCTTTTGGAAATTAAAATTAAAATCATAACTAATACATCTAATACCTCTATTACTATGGGTTAATTTCATTTATCTACATCACTAAATACAAATTTTATACCAACATATACTATGGGGGAAACCCAAGGGCTTCATCATATAAATATGCCAATCCCTACTCTATCACTTATTACACCATCTTTGGTTAGCACACATTATATTCCTAATGCACAAACCCTTATGCAACACGTTTAAGCTCTGTAGACCAAGTGTTACACCTACAAAAAAAGCTTTCAAACCTTATCAAACACCTAACTCATATAAATTATTACATGTTCCATTAGCTCAACACATTTTAGCCTATTATTTACCACTTAAGCTTACATTGTATGATTGAAAAGGTGACCTCAAACAACATTTGATAGGATTTCATGCAACATGTTGTACAATGCATCCAATGATAGGTTTTTGACCAATTTATTTCATATAAGTTTATAAGAGTATGTTCTAATATGGATTTATGATGTATCATATTAGTCAATTCATGTATTAAATCCTTTGGCATATTTTTTCCTTACACATTTTTCCATTGACATAAGTGAAAAGAATTCATATGCTAAAATTTTTAATCTCAAATAATATACAATGAGCCTACTTTATATTATGTTCTATGGTATAATACCATGTTATTTTTAGTCAATAAAATTAACATTTAATTCTAAAACAATGCAAATGTGTCCATCCTTTTATATACGCTTAGCTCATGATCAGTTCCATGGTTCTAAATTGTTATTCCTCTATTTACATGTGAATGATCCTTATTATTAACCAATTATGATTATTTATTTTCCTATTCCTCATTATAAACATCCTAATCCCATCCCTTAATTGATTCACACTTCTAACTTAGTTGTCTCTACTTCTTAGACAATGTCACTCCTTCAAGATTATCTCACTCATCATTGGTGTCTTAATCCATTGGTCATGTCCTCACACCAAGAAATGACTAATTTATCAAATTAAAATTCACCTAATAGGCCATCATGCATGTTTCACAAGTTCCATCCAAGAAATTTTCCAAAAGGACACTATATAAGAACATTTTTCATTCATTTTTTCACTAGTTGGCAAAAGGATTTCATATTGTAACCATAAAATTTATTTTATCTGAACATTGAGATCAAAACACATATTATTCTCAATTTTATGTCCACACAACCCAAGTAGCCCTGAGCTAAGTCTAAATATACCTCTAAGGTCACAAGTCATTGTTGAAGCACATAATTACACTAAGATTACACCAACATATAGCAATACCCTAGTATTTCACACACACCACCATATCATGTGATAAATACATGTATTTTTATCCCCCTTCAGATTATTGATATATAGACAACATTAAATATAGGGGGTGTTGAGTTCAAGCACAACTTTAGCAACTAACCCCTTTTTTCCCATTCATCACATTTGTCCTTTATTATCTATTGAGCTAGGCTTTAAAGTGAATAATAAGGTATAAAATGGATTATATAGTGGATCAAAAAAACTTGATCACACACATAGGACATACAATAAAAGGTGTACTGATATAAATTTACATAGGGAAAAAACCATACTGGATGTCGGTGGTCCCTATAGATAATAACGTAGGTTAGCATTACCCAAATAGTGTGACCTTATCCTAAATATAAATGAAGCCTTTTTCTCAATTTACAATGCCATAACACAATCCCATATTCAATCACATAATCTATATTACATTCAATCAAATATAAGTTCCAACTAAGTATTTTATATTTAGTATTTTCCCCTTTTAACATTTTCTCATAAATAGTAAGTTCCAAATCAGTCTTGTGTGATTTATTACATATTTTATATGTTCTAATTTTACTCAATTGTTTTTCATAATTGGATTAACACTTTTTTAATTTCCTAATTTTGATAATACATATTGGTGAACCCAACATTTATTAAATATTTCAAAACCCTGGCTTCCCTTTGGGTTTCCTTTCATCCATTTTAGTATTTATATTAGGGTTTCAAATTTATTATTTTATTATTTACATACTAATCATGACCATAATAACTAAAAATATCTATTATTTCTTGGTTTAAAATTTCTTGGTGTTATTTAAACTTTTTCCTATAACATGTAAAATATTACACTTATATGTAATTCTATGGATGCATAATTTAAAGGCAAAGATAAAATTCCATATCAATCAAAATCTTAATAATGATCATTTCTATGATGTTTATTATTACATGGCTCATTTTATTTGCCACCTATTACTACTAGACATTATAGGGCTCATTTTTTCCCTTATACTCCTAGACCTCCCAACTATCTTATCTCATATCCCACCTCTACTATTCACCCTAGGCTTATAGTAGATCATGTGGTCTGAGTTGTTGTCAATAGATAAGTTTAGGTGCCTCATCAAGAAAGACAAGAGGAACAAACTCCAGAAATAATTATCCATCCCCAACCAAATACAAAGGGATTAGTTAATCAATCTAAATGATATGATATTATTGATCAATTAAGGAATAGACTAACTAATATTTTTATGTTAGAATTACTTTAGAAAGCTATTATTTTCAATGGTATTTTATATCAAGCATTGAATCAGACACCTATGCCTCATGACACATAACCTTCTTAAATTGAATTTATTTTAAATAATTTAAAGTATATTGAGGATGTTATATAGTTTATAAATTATTATTTTCTTACACAATCTACTATCAATCAAAATCTTCCTTTGTTTATACATTTTAAATAAAAATTACAATAGTAAAATGAGTATTGATCGATAATGGTTCAGGGTTAAATATTTTTAATCTTACATTCCTATAGACAATGGGTATTAACATGTCTTATCTTCAATATACATATAACAATATAAAAGTATTTGATGATGTGCTTTGACAAGCTTTGGGTTATATCACTTTAGATATCAAAGTAGGGCCCAAAATATTATCTAATTATTAATTATTTACACTATAATTTACATATTATCTAATTATTAATTATTTACACTATAATTTACACTGATGTGTCAAATTTATACATCATATATGATTATATGCATGCCCTAGTGATAATCAACCATTCAAATATTGTAAGGTTACAAAATTTATTACCGATAATCAATCACAATTAGAATCACCTTAGTCAATAATATTCCACCTTTAAATATCATACCTATAAATAAACTACATACAAAAGAGGCTGTAAAATATAGTAAAATAATCAAAAAATTTAATATATAGATGTTTTAGAAAAACATCATACACCTAAAAAGGTATAACTAGAGGAAGATGTACAAGAATTACCTTTACTAGTAAATTAAGAAGATCCAAATTTCATATCTATAAAATGCATTGATGATGATTTTGATGCTAGTTTTGATGATGATTTATGTAGAGCTCATACCATCAACCTACATTTCTTCTTTACTCTTGCTTAAAAACTTGTCAATCTTTCCAGGTAAACACTAGGCCTATCTTGTTCAAATTGACCAAAACACAAACACCTACTTATCCAAAGGTTAAAAAGACACATAAACATTCAAATATCTTATTTCAAATCATATTGGTCCCATTCCATCACTCATCACTCTATATTTCACTCAAAAGTCTACCTCTTGTCTTCTCAAGCCTACTAGCCCTATTTTTTGGTAAGTCTCATTGTTGGGAGAATATTACATACCTTCACAAGCAAATAATTACACATTCAAGGACCCTTTTGGGCCATAAAATTATTACATCTTTGTCCTGACATAATTCTTAAGGCACAATATACTTCCTTCTTGAAACCTTCCCTCAAGTAGCCCTCTAAATTAGTAAATCTCCTTAGAATGAGCTATGTACAGACTTCCAATTCAAGATATTAACATTTTTAGATACCTATTTGTATCCCCCAACTAAATCCATCATTTATAGGCTTTCTTATTTGGAAAAAAATCACTTTTACCTTACTACCCTTACTCTTTTTAGCCTTCCCTAAACCTAACACTAGAACACAACCTTAATTCTATACTTTTTTATACCTAAAAATTGTAAAACCTCTTTAATTAGTAATAGAACATAAATTTATGAAATATTTAAAAAATTAATGAGTTTTCAATGGTTAAATCTCCCTATATAGACAAAACCTTAAAACCCAAGGTTTGAGGCCACTGTACAAGTTGAGAGTGCATTTAATTGCATATATTGATCCAAAAACCATTTCAAAGCAAAATTTTGGCTAGAATGGGTCTGTCTAGGCCTCTTACAAATTTTAAAATCAATAATCAAGTTTTAACAACCCTCAAATCACTCACAAACACAAAATCTTAGTTCTTTAGACTATATTTTATTAACCAAAATAGGGGTGTATAATATTTCATTGTCCTTTCAACTTCAAAGCACTTTTAGACTTACCAAAGGGTTGTCTCCATCTCCAGTGACCATGAATTTTTTTTAATAATCTCTATTGAATCAAACAAAACTCAATGATAACTATAACAGGGTAAATAATTTTAGTTGAGTGGATTATATACTTTCTTTGAGAAAGGATTATAAACAAATTGAAGCTTACAAACCATAATACACCTATATATTGTAACAATAATGATCTTAAATTCTCACACATTTTTTATTCTACTCCTTCATATAATTCAAATGAGGAAAATATTGAATACATAAGCAATGATTTGAAAAAGACTGTATGATTGCATACCCTATTGATAGACTTGATAGTCTTTACAAAAGTGACTTTCTATCAATCCAATTTGTGTTCTTTTTATAAAATTAGAGAATATTATATGATCATACAAAATTTTAAAAAACATGAAACAAAACTACTCACCAATTTGATTCTCCAAGTACACATTAAACTTTGTCCATCATACACAAAATTCTCATCATATCATAGTCAACCTTGATTCACCAGATTTATTTATTTCAATCTCCATTCCTTAACATTTTTGAATGGAATGTGAAGATTAAATCCTCAAAATTGAATACTCACACTACTATTATTTCTAAATAAATATGGACTCCTAAACCAAGATCTATAATAGTTTCTTGATCAAGAAACCTCTATCAACCTCCTAAACCCACATAGGGTGATGGCCATTATGACTGCCACCTCACTCTTCCAACTTGACATATGACTCATGACCACATTAGGACCTCTCAAAAGACCATAAAGGTCTATCATAATATTATTTAACATGACATAGCATTAACATCTCCTTAGATCACCTAAACACACTCTCAATCCTTCATTACAAGTTTGAAAATTCAAATTAGAAAAAAGGCAAGAAAACTAGTTTTTAAATCTAATTCAAATTTCACTCATTATCATGATTGTTATACCAACTCTTGGGCATTCATATGATTCCACTACATCATACTCATAAGGTGATAAAATAACTTTATCCCAAAATTTTCTTCTTCATTCAGATTCTCATATAAATATGTGTGTTCTTTGCTACCACACCTATGTTGTTGCTTCCTCATCCATGTGATCCTTTTCTCTAGATTCTATTGCTCATTATACTATTGCTTACACCTAAAGTGACTCTTCTTTATTTGCTTTATTTCATAATCCTCTTCAATCTTTATGTCATTTATCATGAATTTCCATTCTCTTTCTATTGCCTCCTCTAACAATGTTATTTCTTCCTCTTCATCAACAAACCTGATCCACATCATAATCTCTTCCTTTTTTGACCATTCCAAGGTCTCTTGCTTGTTCATAATCTTGTCATCAACATCCTCTATCCTATTTTCCTACATTATATCTACTCCTTATTTGACTATCTAATAAACCAACTCACCACCTTGTATCTCCTCTTCATAGACTATTATTTTAGTCTCATCTTCCTTTACCTATTCATCATTTTCCTCAAGAACTTCATGTGCTTCTTGTTTTTTTGTTGATCAAATAAAATACTCAAAAAATCATATTTTATCTTTATATAATGCATCATATTCATCTTTGAAATAATCATCAAATATTAAATGTACTTCATTACCTATTATTCCTTTGTCTTCTTTATCACCTGCTATTTTATTTTCTTCTTTCCACTCTTCTCCATCAAGTAGTTCACCATATTCAAGGTGATAAAACACCTCATCTTCAACTTTACCTGCACTTTTTCATTCATCAACTTCTCCTTATTTATGGACTATTATCCAATAAATGTCTTCATCCCAATCATGGTCTTCACCTACATTCAACCATGTTAAATTAATGTTAGATTGAAAATTTTGAGGCCCAATTTCCTCTCTCTATTATTCCATGGCAAGTTGTGTTTCCATATTTTTAAATTATCTCTCCAAATGCTCCATCACTTTTTGGTTTGCTTTCTCTTGCATTCTTTCCATAAATATGTGCTTAACTCTTTTCATAATCTTAGTTCCACACTAAAGACAATATATATTCCACATCTACAAAAAATCTCTTTCCATCTTGGCCAATGCATTATTCATTTCCTTTATCTCTATCTCCATCTTCCTCTCACTATGGCTTTCATATTTAACCTTGTCTCTTACTTTCTTTCTACCTCTCCTTTCATCTTCATCTTGAGTACCTCACTTGGGTACATACTCTCTCTCATTTTTGTTGGGCTCACTTGGACCAATTTCCTTTTGTTCACACTTGGAACCCCTCACTCTCTCTCTCTATCTTAGACCTCATTTGGTCCTTTCAACCTCTTTTCTTTCACTCTAGGACTATCTCTTCTCTTCTCTAAGATCTATTTATGAGCTTATCTCCTTTGAGCTTGTTAATAGCTCTCTTAATTCAGGGCTACCACTTCACTATGTACTATTTTATTTCTTCACCTATCACATTCATCAACATTTCATTTAAACCAACAAATAAACCATAAATAACTCATTCATACCTATATGTACCTATTCATAGAGCATATATATGGATTTGATATCAAATGATGTAGATCTTTTACCATCAGCCTACATTTCTTATTTACTCTTGCTTGAAAACTTGTCAATCTTTCTAGGCAAACACTAGGCCTATCTTATTCAAATTGACCAAAACATAAACACCTTATTAATAAAAGGTTAAAAAGACACGTAAACATTAAAATATCTTATTTCAAATCATATCAATCCCCTTATATCACTCATCACTCTGTATTTCACTCAAAAGTCCACCTCTTATCTTCTCAAATTTACTAACCCGATTTTGGGGTAAGTCTCTTTGTTGGGAGCATCTGACATACCTTCAAAATAAAATAATTACAAATTAAAGTACACTTTTGGGCCATATAATTCTTTCATCTTTATCTTGGCATAATTATTAAGGCACATACACTTCCTTCTTTAAACCTTCCCTCAATTAGCCCTCTAAATGTTCAAATCTCCTTAGATTAAGCTATGTACAAACTTTAAATTTAATATATTGAAATTTTTAGATACCCATTTATCTCCCCCAACTTAATACTTCATTTATATGCCTTCTTATCTTTATAAATTCACTTTTACCTTACTACCCTTATTTTTTTGGCTTTCCCTAGACCTATCACTAGCACATAGCCCTAATTCCATTATTATTTGTACCTAAAAAATATAAAACCTCTTTAATCAGTAAGAGAAAAAAAATATGAAAGATTAAAAAAAATCATGAGTTTTCAATGGTTAAATCTCCCTATATGGATAAAACCCTAAACCCTAGGGTTTGAGGTCACTATATAAGTAGAGTGTATTTATTTATATATATATTGATCCACAAACCATTTCAAAGAAAAATATTTGTTGGAATGGGTCTATCTATGCCTCTTAAAACTTTTATAATTAATAATAAAGTTCTAACAACCCTCAAATCACTCACAAAAATAAAATCTTAGTTCTTTAGACTATATTTTATTAACCAAAATAGGGGTGTATAATATTTCACTGTCCCTTTAACTTCAAAGCACTCTTGGACTTACCAAAAGGTTGTCTCCATCTCCAGCGATCATGAAAAATTCATTATAATCTCTATTGAATCAAATAAAACTCAATGCTAACTATAAAAGGGTACAAAATTTTAGTTGAGTGGACTGTATTCTTTTTTCGAGAAAGGATTATAAATAAATTTAAGCTTACAAAATCTAATCCACCTGTATGTTTTAAAAATAATGTTATTAATGTCTCACACACTTTTAATTATAATCCTTCATATAATTAAAATGAGGAAAATATTAAGTCCATAAACTATGATTTGAACAAGACTATATGATTGCATACCCTATTGACAGACTTGACAGTCTTTACAAAAGTGACTTGTTATCAATCCAATTTGTGTTACTTGTAGAAAATTAAATATTATTATTTGATAATACACAATTTTAATAAACATGCAACAAAAATACTCACCAATTTGATTCTCCAAGCATACATTAAACTTTGCCCATCATACATAGAATTCTCATCATATCACAATCAATCTTGAGTCACCAATTTTTTTTATTTCAATCTCCATTCCTCAACATATTTATATTTAATGTGGGGATTACATCCTCAAAATTTAATACTCACACTACTAATATTTCTAAATAAATATGGACTCATAAACCAGTATCTATAATGGTTTCTTGATCAAGAAACCTCTATCAACCTCCCAGACCCATGTAGGGTGATGGCTATTATGATTGACATCTCACTCTTCCAACTTGACATATGAATCATGAGCACCTTAGGACCTCTCAAGAGACCATAAAGGTCTATCACAACATTATTCAACATGAAATAACATTAACATCTCCTTAGACCACCTAAACACACTCTCAATCCTTCATTACAAGTTTGAAAATTCAAATTAGAAAAATGATGGGAAAACTAGTTTTGAACTCTAATTCAAATTTAACTCATTTTCATGACTATTAGACAAAATCTTGGGAATTATTATGATGACCTTGCATCAATGACACAAATGCAATGAAAATTAACATTGATTATTATTTGTATCATTTTAATTTTACACCACCTGGCCTAGGTGAATACAAATATGATTCAAAGGTAATCATCTAAGTGAACATAGATAAAGGAAAAATAATGGTTTTAATCATTGGTAAAGGAAATAATATTTGTTTCAATATAGATACTACATAGAATATTATTTTATAAGATTTACCATGGAATAATATCTTTATCAAATCTAGAAATTATAGAGAGCAAGAGGCACAATACATATATCAATGTATTATAGCTATGAATAGGTCACCATTTATAGATTCCATAAATATTATGGAGATCAAGGATACAGAACCAACTATTAGAATCCAATATAATAGTGCATAGGATAGACCACATGTTATGTTATAGATGTTACTTGATAGATAATTATTTTGTCAATAGTAAGGCATAACTCTACTAGTAGAGTATCAAATCAAGAAAGAAAACCCTTTTCATTTTCATAAAATAATAGGGCATGTTATTGATAATTTTTCAATATTACAGTATTAAATTCAAAAATATAAGGATAAAGGCACTATTCAGATTATGCAACCCATAATACAACCTAATGTGGCTCAAAATCAAGGTCAAATAAGCAAAAAAAGCACTTGACTATTTAGGTTTTTATTGATAATTAATATATACATCATGTGGAAATAGATTACATATATCCAAATGTATGTACACTTGTATTTCTTCAACACATAAGTCATGGTCAAGATGAATTTCAAAAGTTTTATATTTCAAATATTCAATAGGACATATTAAAATACCAGTTGCATGTGATCCAAAGTTGTGGACAAGCTACTTATTTTTACGCAAATAATAACTTAGATAAGTGTTAAATTTGGTCAACAATGGTTGTATGAAATGGAAGTTACAGTTAATAAGTTACAACATTGTCTTACATTAAAATTTAAGGATAGTATAATTCATATTTTTCATGATGGTATTGATGATCAAACATATATTCAAGAATGATAAACAAGGCTTAAATTTTATTTATTCAAAAACCACCTATTACGCTTACTATAAAATACAATAACATGGTATATTCATGCACATGATTCAGAACAATGTAAAAGATAAGGCTATAAGTATAGAGAATGAGTGTTATGATGATCATAATGAAAATGATCTATGAGAGCTTAACAACATTTAGTATCCAAAATTTCATACCCATTTTTTTCAAAGACATGCACGTCACACAACTATAATGAAAAAACACCAATGAGCATGCATAGAAACTAGAATCCATTCAATCACACAAAATAATATCTGAATCATGTAACTACTTTAATACTTATACATGTGTAAGCCACTAATTTAGAAGCCCACAGTCTTGATTCATTTGACACAACACTCAAATATTATTTTATGGGATCATGCCAAATGAAAATTATGCTTATGATGTTGAGACGACCATCAAAATTAAAATTAGTCACTGTTAATGCATTCAAGATCCATGTGGTCACTTTGGTAGGATATATGGTCATTCTGACTTCTCTTTGGGTTCTTGGGGCCACTCTTGTCACCTATCACTTCCTAGGTAACTTTGAGAAAACTCCACATGGCAAAAAAATGCAAATCTATTACCCTACCATTCTACAGGGCTAGCACAACTTCCTTGGGGATATAGATTAGTGTGATTATTCCATTTGGCACCATCCCACTAACTCGCTTACCTATAATAATCACACTCAATTCATGCATATCCAAAATAGTAGATTAATGGAATTTTTCCATGTGGTGGCATACCTCTCACTTGCTTGCCTATAGGTTTTGTGCTCTGTATAGACCTCTTCAGGGTTATGGGTCACTGAGATGATGCCATGTGGAAACACCTTGCTAGTCTACTAGCTTGGAGGCATTCATATTGTATATCTTCTCTAGGGTCATGGGTCATTAAGATGATGCCACGTGGGAACATCCCACTCACTTGTTATCTTGGCATTGACTATATGTCATACCACACTAACATCACTCCTGGGTTAAGGGGAGGATGACACATGGATTCTTCTAAACCACTCACAAAAAGTCATAAGAAAGACTAAGGCAAAAGGCCACAAAAAGACCCAACTAAGAGGTGTCAAGGAAAAGTCCAAGAGGATGATTTTAGTTGAAAAGGAAAATCTAACTAAGGAAAAAATCAATACTCAACTAAGTTAAAGTCTGTGATCATGTCAAAAAGTTACTAAGGAAATAAAGGCCAATTAAACCAAAACCTACACAAAATAATTTGACAAGGCTAGAATAAAATGATTAAGAGAAATGTCAAAACATCTAATTCTAAAAAATGAAGTTGATCAAACTAAAAAATAGGTCTGGGTCTAAAATGATGAAATAACCATACATCTAGGCTTAAATAATCTCTTGATACTAAACCAATATTCTCATTCATTTAGTTGAATATCTAAAAAAATCAAGCAATCTCAACCTCAAATCTGACTCATTTATTCATTAGAAGTTAAATCTTATATCATTATTACAATACCTCATCTACTAAATCAAATACAATAAACTTAAGCCATGGATTTACTAAGGTTTAAAGATATAGATTTTAAGAATGGCTTGTTAAAACCTAAATGATCAATAATTAATCTTTGTAATGGTCTCTATAGTTTCACCCATTTGGTTACCTTGTATTATTAATATTTTATCCCATGATCCATGTTCTATTATTTCTTCTTATTTTATTAGAACTCTGCAAGGGAGCCTTAGTCAAACCTAAAGGTTTCATTCCTTTTTAATAATATAACAAAATATCTCAATTTTAACAAAGTTATTTTATTAATATGAAATTATTTTGATATGGGAAAATTTATAGTAGCTTACTTATTCATCTAATAAGTTTTAGGGAACTCTTCCACAAGACATACCCTCAACCTAAATTAAAATCATTCCTTAGACTATTAAGTCCTATTATATTGTTATTCTTTATAACAATCACTAAACCATTTATTTGAGTTCCACTTGATTATAGATAAGCCTAGTTTATAAGGTAAATTCCAACAAAATACAAGAAGAGCAACAAATTTCATTTCTTATATTGAAAGTAATTAATTTTTGACCTAGTATACATACTCATCAATTTATTAAAAGAGACATGCAGGCTATGAGTTACTCCTTACTTGATAGATTCCTTCCTAGGAGATCTACATTCAAAGCCAATTCAAGGCCTCAATAACACTATTTCTAAGAGTTGGTGAATATTTTATCTTTATTAGATTCAACCTTAGAAATGGTTAGCCAACCAAATCTATAATAGTTGAACATAAGCCATATCATGAATGGGTTTACATAACTAGATTCTTATGAGCAGAACACAAGTTCTTTTTATTATCAAAGGCACAAGCAGATTAATTACTTACTTTTATACTTAATATAACCTTTATTTTAAATGTCATTAAAAATTAACATCATTATAAGAAACTCAAATTTTAATTCACAAGCATTCACAAGTTCTTCAACAAAATGACATCCAAATGCTTATATATTAAGTCTATTAACTTGGCCAAGCTCAGTCATGAATGTACAAGCCTCCACAAGGATTTTATTTTCAACAAGGATCCATCATAAGGAGGTATATTAAACATATATACTAATTAGATTATAAGATAGTTATCTACAATAATAATCATAACATTTAACTAGTAAACTTTATAGTAATAGTGGCTCACACTCAGCCCATAATCAATCATCAATACATAGACACAATAATTTTAGTTGAGAACAATTAATCATTAGCTTCTATCTAGTTATATAAGGGATCAAAACATGAGTAGACTACTATTGAATATGATCTCCTCTTTTCTCCAAGTGTAACTTTGGCTAATAAAAAGTGGGATAACCTCCTAACCTTTTTCCATCATCAAGCAATTGCTTTAGGCACCCCTGACTATGACTCCCAGCTCTAGGCATGTTCATATCATGGTGCAAGGTAAGTAAAGGAAAAAATAATTCAATATATCTTTGAGTCAAGGAGATAGCTACTCGCTCTTAGTCAATAGGTTACCAACCTTGAATATATTTTCAACAAGTATATAACATAAAAAGAGAGAACACAGTGATCCTAAGAATAGAACTCATCAGGCACATAGCCACTAAGATATATACTATAAGTAGTAATTAAAGGGCTTAGGAAAATTACCATCATGTCTAAAATTAGAGACCTAACCCTTCCTTTATCATGAATAATGTAACATTTTTAAGGCATCAAAAGTCTATCATGACAATCCTTACTATCAGAGAAAGCATAAATACTAACAATTTAAACTATCATGGAGTAATATCTCAACTCTGAGCTCACACATAAGGGTTAATAACATTATGGGTGACCCAAGTATAGACATAGGAAAATAGTGAAGATAATAACTAAGCCAATTTCCTTAATCCTCTCAAACACTATAACTCAATCATGAATCACACAAACTTCATTTAGTCAAACAAAAATATATTCAATCAATAGGATACCTATTAAATGATCTAGTCCCTTCTATGGATCTTTCCTGAGAGTTTATACCAATCGAGTCTCCCCCTCTCTAAGATCACTTATTATTTACCTTTTTTTCTTCCTTTGTTTATAGGATGGCTAAAAATGCTAAAAGTTGTAAACGCTTTTCTCAGATATTTTCCCTCCTTAAATAGGCATTCTCTCCTTTTTACAACCCAATCAGAACATGAAAAGTGTTTGTTCTTTCCTTGGATTGACCAACCACTTTTGTTGGCAAACCAATGCCTTATTTTATTAGCCCATAATGGCACATGGTGGCTCATATAGATTCCTATAGTTCATTTTAAGATCAACCCAATGATTCCCATTAGTTCAATGCAGTGCCCAATTAATGATGGGACTATAAGATACCACTCGATAATGTATACATTGGTCTACTTCATTTCATGCATTAAATATGATAAGCATAAAGTTGTTTTGACCAACCCAAGAAATATTATAACCAATACAACACACCAAGTTTTAAAGGAATTTCCAAATGGTATATAAGGCATCTAACTAGGATTAGGTGAGGTTAAGAAAAGATATGGTTTAGAGGTAGATCACACATGATGCAACAATTCCTGACATAGTCCTTATTCCTTCATTGGAAATGACCTATTCCTGCACATTTATTTCACCCATGAAATCCACTATCCTAATAGCTAAAGCTTGCAATCATAAGTATGCTAAATCATTTACTTAAACCAATGTAATTATATTTCATATTAATTCACAAGGTCATGAAGTGGGGTCCATATAGCACCTAGTAAAAGTGTTATTTCTATTATAACATAAAGAAATAATTCATGTATTACTTAGCCAAATCCTACCATTTACATGATCCACTTACCTTTTAATTAACACCACCAAGGGAATATCACTATTGATTTATCAAATTCAGCTTGTCTATACCCAAATCATGTCCTAACGCTTTTGAGCAGAATTATTATCTAGAGTCAAAATAAGAGTATCACTAGTCCCATTACATTATGTACCTATTGATGATATCCTTTTCACTCTACTAGATAAAGTATTAGTATTATTTTATCATCATATGTCAGTTAGAAATTGAAATAACTTGTTGTCCATGAGGTGCATTATATTATCCCCTAGAGAGGCATCATCTTCGATGTAGTACTAATTTTCTCATCTAATAAGATTTTTAGATCTACCTGACTACTAGAATACCATTCTAAATTACATATGTGTCATCCTAGGTATGCACCTAATGTAATATATTTGTTTCATCCCTTAAAAGACATCCTTATATGTGAAGATCAACTACTACATAGAACCAAACGTATTATTCCTCTTGTATGTCTAATATCCCTTTGAGTTTCTTACTAATTTATTCATCCTATATCATCAATATTTTGATACCAATTCTCTTATTGGATTTTGGAATGGTGTGACATAATCACTTCAATATTTG
Organism: Torreya grandis; assembly: GCA_037957365.1. Taxonomy (NCBI): domain Eukaryota; kingdom Viridiplantae; phylum Streptophyta; class Pinopsida; order Cupressales; family Taxaceae; genus Torreya; species Torreya grandis. The sequence continues at coordinate 1,261,622 of JARHVA010001250.1, read as the reverse complement.
TAGCATAAGTCATGAGTCCCATCTATGTAAGGCTCCACACTCAAATATTCCTAACAATAGTCATAGGAGAGTTGAACAAACTACCATCATGCACAACATAAGAGGACTTTAATTGCTTCCATCATGACATCTAGGTAAGGTTCAAACAACCTTTCACCATGCCTAGCATAGAAGGACTTTACCATGATACCATTAGGACATTCATGGGAGGATAAACAAACTTTAATTGTGCCTAGTACAAGAGGAATTTTATGTGATACCATCATGAATATGTTGCTCATATACCACCATCACTTATTGTCACAAAAACATACATTGACACACATACAAGAATAGAATCACTTCATGAAAATAAGGGTTAACAACCTCTCTGTTTCCCATAATTTTGCTACATGATTATTACTGACATTTTAGCATAATGAGAATTTCCTATGACCAACTCATAAGGATGCTTCAATTTTGGATCGTAACAATTTGAACTTCATTTCATCAAAATATCTATAATTTAGATATTAAAGTGGTCCAATTTCAAACCCAAGCCTTGATTTATTCAAGACTATATTGCCACATTGTATTTTATTGATTGCCTTGGATTTTGGTTGAGTTATAATTAATTTATATAAGAGGTTATTCATTTTTATGTAATTCATATAGCAAAACACATATGTCTTAATCAATTGAGACTCATAATTTCTTTGTCATAATCATGATAGTTTAAGTGCTCCTTAAATAGGTAATTTCTTCTTAGAGAAGGATGATGATTGTCAATCACAACAAAATTATCCTAATAAAATAGGCATCAATCATTGATCATACCATTATGAGCTCATATAGAATTACTAGAAACATATGGGTCACTATTGAGTTAACATATCTATTACCATTTGAAACATAGAGTCTCTTTTGAATAAGCAGAGCATAGGAAAATGCCTCCCATCACACCAATTCTATTATATAATAATACCAACATGGGGTTGTCCCCTTTTTCATATACCTTACCATTCATGAAATATTGTAATAAACCCGATACCATGTCATTTAATATATTTGGGCTCTTAGGATATCGGTCTAATAGCTAAGATATCATGTGCAACTCAGTATGTAGGAGGCTTTCAAGCCATTGGTCCACTAACCCATATAATTATGTGTAGATTAGTATATATGTGGCTCTTAGAACATCAATCCACCATCCAAGAATTCATGTGCCAACTAATGTGTATGTGGCCCTCAAGACATTAGTCCACAAGCCAATAATTCAATGTGTTAATCAATATGTATGTGGTGTCAGGACATCAATCCACCAATTAGTATATCTGATAAGTTGGAGTAACTTAGGACATCAATCCACCATCCAATACCTAGGCACATAGTGAAGAGACACCCTAGTGTTATTGAGACACCTATGTGTTTAAGACTACCATGTCTGGTGGGTGAGGAAGGATGAGATCCTGAACCTATGCAATAGGTCCCCACCATGACCCACTTATCTATCATTTTCAATCTACTTATTCTCCCCTATACTCACCCAAAATGATAGTTATGCACATACTAATACATGAAACTAACATAAACAAGAATCATAATCATTTAAAGAAACATTAGCTAATCATATAAGTGCAAAATAAATAAAATGAGACCAAATAGTATCAATAATGAAATCGAATCCAACCAAAATTCATCAACAAATTCCATGATCATTTTTTATCTTGAAACATCCAAAGTCAAGAAGAAAAACAATGTTGGTTTCCAAACAATAAAAACAAAAGCTCAAATAACTTAAAACAAGTTTAGAAAGAACATTTATCAAAAATTAGATCATAATACGATCAATATGTGGCTCTATAAACCACTTAAGTGGATAATTAATAAATTAAGAGGGTGTTGATGATCTAATAGCCATATAGATGATCAAACTACATCACATCTTAGGGTATATGTTTCACTGGCCATTACTAACAAAATTTATTATAGATCCAATTACCATTTTATCATGTTCAATTAATTATTGTTTGTTTATGATTAATAACATGTAGGAGGGCACTACACCACTTTCACTACAAAAAATGATACAATTGAGTAGCTAGTACCTTATGCCTCTTTAGAGGACATACAGTTAGTCTATATTCACCACTTACCAAGGTGTGATTTGGCATTGAAATCAAGCCTTACCTACTTTAACATGAGAATTTGAATATAATATCACATGTAATTAGGTTCCACCTATATGTGCATACATAATTTTTATGGAAAGAGAGATTTAGGGTTGTCATTTCAAGAGAAGAGAACCTCTATAGTCGCCACTCTTGACTTATGTTGACATATAGTACTTTATAAGTATCCAAGGTAGTTAGCAATTCTAGATATCAAAATTGATAATTTTTAATTATGAGAAAAATTATTACTATGAAATGTATTCATTCCATTTTACTACCATATAACTTCATAGTAATTCAACATGATTATCATCTCTTCTAAGCTCTCAATCATTATTATAAGTGTAGATTTATATATTGATTTATTTATCCTCATAATATCAAGAATGTGCAAGGTTACCTTAATCAATACCATATGCTTCACATCTAGTAAGATACCCTAGTAACAATTTTACATGCACCCATAAATAGAATCATAAGTTAGGTTATGCTCATATATGCACAACAAGGCAATTATCAACATAAAGTTATTCAAATATAACATACTCTTTTCATGAAAGAATAATTATGTGGAGACATACCTAATCTGATTAGTTCCTCAAATATTCATCTTATTTCACTAACAAGATGAAAGATTAACACTCAATTGGTTATCATAATGCAATATTAGTTTTATATAAATAGTAATCCATCACCTCAATACTAGATTTTTACCATATCCTAGCTCATCGAATGGTCTTAATGCTCAAAATAGCAAGAGACACTTTATTTAACATTCCCATAATTTAAACATATGCAATCAATGTATCTTAGTAATTCATAATTTTAAAAGAGAGGTAATTAAATCCTTTTCATATTTATTATCTATATTTATCATAATTTGAGAATTATTTCAAGCATATCAATCCAACTTCATTTAGATTCATGTCCTCCCATTAGCATGGTAACACCATAATCAAAGTGCACCTATCCAACTTAGTATTTGAAATAAATAAGAAACATACACATCCACACATATATAAATATATCAATTACCAAGGGATTTTTATCAAGAAAGACCATTGTCCTTTCAAAGATAATGATTTATCACATGCATTTCATGCTTTGTCAAAATAGAACAATCAAATTAAGTGTTCTAGTGAGTATAACAAAATTTGATTTTCACAACCAATACATGTCAAGACTTTAGTATCCCTTGATCAAGTGTTTTTATACATTTTCATGCATAATGATCAATAGCTCCAAATCTAAAATATACACCCCAAGAAGATTGATTTCCCAATCATTCTTTTGAGTTCATCCATGGTCCTACATTCAAATTTTTCATAGGTCAAAATCGTGTTTGGGTGCATCGCCTCTTATGATATTTTTGAAGGTGTATCTTAATCTTTTATTGATGATGAGAAATTAAATATTTACCAATCTACCCATGCTCTTATTGAGGTCAAAAGGCTAATTTTAGCAAAATAGAAACTTAAGGTAACATTTCCTCTAACACAGTCATCACACGTTGTAGGGTCTAAATAATTTAAACATGGATTTCAATTAGTTGCATACTTTTGGGATCTCAGTGACACCCTAATGTAGTGTATTTTGTGCCTTAATTTAGCGAAATATTGTCTATTATGGATCAAAATCCACACTTTGTTATTTTGGATCAATTAACCTTTTGGTCTCAAATTTGCTCGACAAAATTTGACAATCACACTTTTAGCCTCTTTAAATTATTCCTAAGTACCAACCCCCTTCTAATTTTGACAAATGGTATCTTGGTCCTTGATTCCTAAAAAAGGTTTTCATCTTGCTTAAGAGAAGTTCTAGCTCTCCACATGCTATCCTGACACTATTCAAGGTTATTTCTCTTTTGATAGGACTCAAAGTAGTGCCATTGGTCAGTAGAATTGGAAGAGGGACCCACCATTCCAAGTTTTAAAGGGGAGGCATGTAGAGGCTTCCATATGGAATCTTGATGCTCTTTGGAGCAAGGTTTTCTTTTTTTAAAGTCTTAGATCATGCCATTGGTTAGTAAGGGGATGTCAGGGGCCATTAAGAATTCATACCAAAAATAGTGCAAACCTACTATGCATCATCCCCACACTCTTCTAAAGTGATATTTTTCTTTTCAAACTTCCCAGCAACACCATTGGATTAAAATGTGGGTCCCTCTTTCTTAATAAAGTGTTTGAAACACTTTAAACAAGCTTAAAGTGTAATTTATCAAATTTTGAGGAGCAGGGTCCAAAAATTGTGAGTATCCTCAATACAGTTCCAGAGGTAGACATGTGGCATCACGGTGCTTCTCCTAAACATCATGGGCATCATATGGCATTATAGTTTAGCCATATCCAAGATCTAAAGACCAACTACACTCATGAGCTAGATATTTCCTTTTGGTTTCAATGACCTCATCATTGGCACTAATGCTAGGAGTTTTAGGTGTCATTCTCATGAAAATCCATCGCACCTATATATTCAAGGCTCCTTTATTTTTTAAAGGGATGGTTATCATTTTATTTTATAATCTCAACTATTTTGAAACATCCATTTTTAATAGATCTATAATATAAATATAAGTAGTATCTTTTTCATTATATGACCTTAACAAGTGTCCCTCATGGGTAGGATTGAACATTTTGTATTGTGCCTTTGAAGCCTTATATACTATGTTCTCCACCTAAAATGAAGAGGATGTGGTTTCTATGTCAAATTGAGTGGGGATTTATCTCTATTTGTTAACCCTTTTCTTTTCTTCTATAGTATTGATTCTTGTTGATCGTTATAGACTTTAATTCATGCTTTATGCTCCTTTAATAGTCTATAGTGTTTGAGATTCAAAATATTTTATGCAACTGTAGGTTAATATGTTAAATATCTTAGTGCATCACCATAATTAGTAATTTCATTTCTATTTTTACTTATTTTTTATCCCTTTTCACCCCCCAAATCAAAATGAAGAGCTAGTTTTTAAAACCTTAGAGGTTGCTTTACAGACCACAATTCAATCCCACATCTGTAAAGCTTCCCATAAAAGATTGTTCACCTAAAGTAAGAGTTTTACACATCAACATCTACACAATTCAATTTTGAACAGGGTCAACAAGTAGCATGCATTACATTCAATTTACACAAATCAGTATTGACCAAAGGTAAAAAGGTGATGAACTCATGCAAATCATCCCCAGATCTCTAAGAGTTTAACTTGGGCTCTAATACCAAAATATCATGCCCATTTTTTCTAAAGATAGGCATGACACACAACTACAATTAACAAAACACCAATGAGCATGGATAAAAACTAGAATCCATTCAATCACACATAAGAAAATACAAATCTTGCAACTATCATTAAGACTCATACAGGTATAAGCCACTAAATTAGAAGCCTATAGTCATGATTTTTTCAGCTCAAGACTCAAAAATTCTTTCATGAGCTCACACCAAATGATAATTATGCTTATGAAATTGAGACATCCATCAAAATTAACCTCATCCACTACTAACATAGTCAGGCTCCATGTGGTTGATTTGGCAGGTTATATGGCCATGTCAACTTCCTTTTGAGTTTTTGAGACCACTCTTAACACCTATCGCTTCCCAGGTGACTTTAGGAAAAATTTGCATGGTGAAAAACCATAAATCCACTACCCTACCCTTTTACAGGGATATCACAACTTCCTTGGGTCTATAGATCAGTGTGGTTATACCATTTGGTAGCATCCCACTAACCCACTTGTATGCATATTTTACACTTAGTACATACATCTCTAAAATAATATAGTATTGGAATTTTTACATGTTGCCATATCCTTCTTACCCACTTGCTTATAGGATTTTCACTCTATATGGACCTCTCTGGGGTTATGATTCATCAAGATGTTGCCATGTGGCAATATCCCACTAGCTTACTAGCCTGAGGGTTTTTTACATTATACGATCTTCTCTCAGGTTGTAGGTCACTGGGATGATGTAATGTGAAAACATTTTTCTTTTTTACTAGCTTGACATTGATCATATATTATACAACACTTATGCCATTCTTAAGTTAGTGGGAGGATGGCAAGTGGATTTCTTCAAACTAATCATAAAAAGCCATAAAAATGACCAAGGTAAAAGGTTGTAAAAAGACCCAACTAAGAGGTGTCAAGTCAAATTCCAAAAGGATGATGTTAGTCAATAAGGAAAATCTAAGGCAAAAGGTAATATTTGATTAAGTTAAAGTCTATGATCAGTTCAAAAATTGACTAAAGTAATGAAGGCCAATTAAACTAAAACTTTCATACATTAATTCAGTAAAGCTAGAATTTAATGCTTAAGAAAAACATAGAAATAACTAAGGCCAAAATATGAAACTGATCAAACTATCAAGCAGGTCTAAGTCTAAAATGATCAAACAACTAGATGTTGAGGCTTAAATAATCTTTCAAAACTAAACCAAGTTTCTCGTTGGTTTAGTCAAATATCTAAAAAACTTTAGGTAAGCATAACTTGAAATCCAACTCATCTATTCACTAGAAGTTAAATCTTATAGCATTATTACAGAGACCTCATCTACCAAATCAAATATAATAAGTTTAATCTAGGTATTTTCTAAGGTTTAAAGATATATATTCCAAGATTGGCTTGCCAAAACCTTGATGATTAATAATTAATCTTTATAATGGTCTATATAGTTTCACCCATGTGGTTACCTTGTATTATTAATATTTTATCTAAAGAGCCATGCTCTATTATTTCTTCTTCATTTATTAGAACTCTATAATGGAGCCTTGGTAAAACCTAAAGGTTTCATTCCTTATTAAGAATATAATAGAAGAGATAAATTCTAACAAAGTTATTCTCTTAATATGAAATGGTTTTGATAGGGGAAGGTTTATAAAAGTTTACTTATTCATTTGCTATGTTTCATAGAAATCTTCCACAAGACATAACCTCAACAAGAATAATATCATTCGTTAGACTATTAAGTCTCGTTATATTGTTATTCTCAATAACAATCACTCGAACATTTATTTAAGTTATACTTGATTATAGATAGGCTTAGTCCATAATGTCAATTCCAATAGAATACAAGAGAAGGCAAAAAACTCATTTATTAAGATAAATGTCAAAAAAAATTGACCAAGTATAACATACTCATCAATTTATTAAAAGATCCATACATGCTTAAGATTTGCTCCTTACTTGATAGATTTCCTCTCAAGAGATCTATAGTCAAGGCATATTGAGGTCCTCAACAGCGCGCTTTCTAATATTTTTCAAAGAATTTATCTTTCTTAGATTGAACCTTAGCAAGGGTTATCCCAATAAATCTATACTAGTTGAGCATAAGCCATATCCTGAATAGTTGTACATAACTAGATTCTTATGAATAAAACACATGCTTTTTTATTATCAAAGGCATAGGTAGATTACTTACTTGCCTTTATACTTAATAGATCCTTTATTTTAAAGGTCATTAAAAGTAACATCATTAAAAGAAACTCAAAATATAATGCACAAGTATTCACAAGATCTTCAACATAATGACATCAAAATACTTATATATTAACTCTATTAACTTGGCCAAGCTCAGTCATGAATGTAAAAGCCTCCACAAAGATTCCATTTTAAAAAAGGATCCATCACAAGGAGGTATATTAATCATATGTACTAATTAGATTATAAAATAGTTCTCTACAGTAATAATCAAAACATTTAGCTGGTAAACTTTATAATAATAGTGGCTCACCCTCAGTCCACAATCAATCATTAATACATAAACAAATTAAGTTTAGCTAAGAATAATTAATCCTTGGATTCTATCTAATTATATAAAGAAAGAAAACATGAGTAGACTATAGCTAAAGATGAGTTCCTCCTATCTCCAAGTGCAAATTTGGCCAATAGAAAGTGGGATCACCTCCCAACCTTTTTCCATCAAGAAACTGATCTAGGCACCCTTGAGCAAGAACCCCAACTCCAGGCATGTTCGCATCAAGGTGCAAGGTAAATAAAGGAAAAAATCAATCAAGATGTCTTAGGGTCAAGGAGATAGCTACTCATAAGGTGACAATATAATCATCTCTTAGTCAAGAGGTTACTAATATCAAATATATTTTCAACAAGTATATAACACAAAAAGAGAAAACACAAGGATATAACCCATTGGGCATACATCTATTGAGATATATTAGATAAGTAGTCATGAGAGGGATTAGGAAACCTACCATCATTTCCAACATGAGATACCTAACCCTTCTTCCATCATGAAAAATGTAATCTTTTCAAGACATCAAAAGTCTAGCATGATAATCCTTACTATCAAAGAAATCATAAATACTAATGGTTTAAACTATCATGGAGGAATATCTTAACTTTGAGCTCCCACACAAGGGGTAATAACACTATGGACAACTCAAGCATAGCCATAGGAAAATAACAAAGAGAAGAAGTAAGCCAACTACCTTACTCCTCTCGAACACAATAACTTAATCAAGAATCACACAAATTCCATTTAGTCAAATAATAGGATATTCAAGTCAAAAGTATACCTACCAAACAATCTAGTCCCTTCCATGGATCTTTTCTAAAAGTTTCTACCAACCAATTATATCCATATCCAGGCTCTCTTCTTGTTTCCATTATCTTCTTCCTTTATTCCCAAGGTGGCCAAAAATGCCAAAAGTCCTGAACCCTTTTCTCATAGATTTGCCCTCCTTAAATAAGCATTATATCCTTCTTATAACCCAATCAGAATGTGACAAGTTTTTTTTCTTTATTTAGATCGACGAACCACTTCTACTGGCCAACTCATGACTTCATAAATGGGTGATCTTTTTTTAGTCCATAATGGTGCATGGTGTCTCATACAAAGTCCTTTGATTGATTCTAATATTAACCTAATTATTCTCATTAGTTCAAGGTAGTAGCCAATTAATGAATGGGCTTGAAATCTTCCACTAAATAATGCATATGTTTGTCTACTTCATCTCATGCATTAAATATGACATACAAAAAGGTGGTTTGATGAACCTAATAGATATTACAACCACTATGACACACCAAGTTTTAAAGGAAAGGCTGAATGGTATACAAGGAATCCAACTAGGATCAGATAAGGTTAAAAAAATATATGGGTTAGAGGTAGGATCACACATGATGTAACAATTCATAGATTAGTCCTTGTTCCTTCATTGGTAATGACCTATTATTTCACACTTATTTCACCCATTAAATCTATTATCCTAATAGTCTAAGCTTACAATCATAAGAATGCTAGATCATTTACTTAAATCAAAATAATTATATTTTTTTTTAATTCATAAGGTCATGAATTGGGGTCAATATAGCATCTAGTAAAATCATAATTTCTATTGAAACATAAGGTAATAATTCAATTATTTCTTATACAACCCTTAAAATTTGCATGATCCACTCATCTTGTAATTAGCACCACCAAGGGAGTATCACGATTGATTTAGCATAGTCACCTTGTCCATACCTAAAACATGTCCCAATAGTTTTGAATAAAATTATTGTCTATAGTCAAAATAATAGTATCATCGGTCCTGTATACATCATGTACCCATTGATTAGTTCCTTGTCACCCTACTATCATAAGTCCTAGTCTTATTTTATCATCATATGTTAGTTATCAATTGAAATCACTTGTAGTCCATGAGGTGTATTACACAAAAGTTGATAATATTACATTAGATACACCATTAAATTATCCACATCCCTTGGATGCAGTGTTTGATTTTTAGACTATCATGTTTCATTTATTAAAAAAAAATATTTCAAAAAAATCTAAAAATTATGACTTATGCATGATATGTGTAATTTAATTACATTAGTTGATTTGTGCTTTAGTATATTTAGTACTTATTTATATCTAGTTTTATATAAAATATTCTTCACAAGTGTACTAAGTTAGAAAACATATAGGTTGGCACTTAATGTATTTGTAAGTGGTCATAATAACTTAGACTCAAAGAATTTACTCATATAAAACCACTTTTTTCTAGATAATAACACACTTTTCTCTTTTTGGATTCCATTGGACTTATCCCAGTGAACATGGGGTCTAATTTATTTGATCCAAACTAGTCATAGGCCTTTTATAACTTGTTTACATCTTAGAAAGTTAACCAAGGACATATTTTACACATGGTTTATATTTTTATCCCTATTTTTCATACTAAAATACATTTCATTGCATAAAATATATCATTATTTTCTCACTTAATCTCACATTGATATCTCATTAGATACCTAAATTATTTAATATTCTAATGTTATAAATTGTTTATGTCAGTCAATTTCACCTAACTATGCATTTTTGTCATGTTTTAAATGTTTATTTCATATTTTTTGTGTATTTATTTGCTTTGGATTGTCAACATTTGAACATATTCTTGTTTGTGGCTCTAAGCTTATTGTGTGTTTCTATGTGTGTGAGTGAAATTTTAATATGTTCCTTGAATTTGGACCTTTGGCCTTCTTATTTATTTTGTGTGATTTTGTATGTTTTATTTGTGTATGTGTCATGGCCATGACTCTTATTTATTATTATTTGCTCAATTGTTGATGCCATGATAGATATCATCCATCTCCCCAATTTGTTGATGCCATTATTCACATCATGCACTGATCCTTGAGTGGTTATATTTAGTTTCACATACTTAGTATTGATCATTTATTCACTACATGCCTAATTGATAACATCTATCTAGACATGACACTGTGTATGCTTAATTCAACATGTACCATACATTTCTATTTTTATCAAATTATCAATATGATACCATGATCTCCAATTTTATCACTATTACTCTAGATTTGAATATTTTCTATAACATCATTCATGTAACTTTTTATTTTGAGCTAAGTTATTATGTAGGCTTCATATCTCACCTCAAAATAGGGGGAATATATAATGAATTTATCTTAGAGACTAAGTTGAAATAGTTCACTACATAAATAAGGAAATATAATAGTTTAGAAATTAATCATGATTAATACTAAGTTTTCACCTAGAAAACATATACACAAAATAATGCACATCATATCTATCTAAAACAACATGCCTTCATCCCAAGAATAAAAATAATGTTTTTCAGAATTCTCAAAATTATACTGTCTATAAAATAGTTTTTAGTATTACTAATAAATAGGTTTAAAATTTATCCATAAGATTATCTCATATTCTTACTCATATTGGGGGCATCATGAGTATCATGTTCTATAATATTTCATATTCCTACTTATAAATTCAATTGATATTACTCAATTATCATAATCAACATACTCAAATATTATATTAGGGGCATGTGCATGGTATATGATCACTTTTGTACTCAATTTTTCACCAATTTAGCAAAAAGAATGGAAATTCATGTCATTATATATTTTGTATACATGAGACTCATATCATACTACTTTTTCACCATTATTTCACCATAAATGAATCATACTTCATCTGCAGTGGTTGATTCACCTTTTTGCACCATTTTTGCACTAGAATGATCTATTAGAATTCATATATAGATTTAAAGCTAATATATTACCTCTAATTGTAAGATGATTTATTCAAAAACATCTTGATTTTTTAAGTGCATTATCTTAACAATAAGTACTGGGGCATACATAATCCAATCCAATATTTTTGAATGAAAATAGAAATATCCAAGGGTTATACCCTATCTAGTCACCAATTTTGCACCAAAAAACACAATGGTTTTCATACATGAAAATGTGTATCAATTCCTTGTTATTTGATCTATAATTTTTGTCTTTACTTTAAAATTTTCATCCTAAGGACTAATTTATACATGTTTCATTATAAGTATGCATGAAGCACATTTCAGTGTGTGGTCTATATATAAGCCTACTCAATGCAAGTAAGCTCAATTTTATACATTACTAGAATAAGGGGGAGGGGTATTTAGACACTAAAATTAACATTTAATGCTAAAATAATTCACTTTTGTCCATCCTTTTATACACACTTAACTCATGCTCAATTCCATAGTTCTAAATATTTATTCCTCTACTTATATGCACATGATCCTTACTCTTAAGCAATTATAATACTTGATATTTATATTCCTCATTCTAAATATCCTATGCTCATACATTGATTCATTCACACTTATAACTTAGCCACCTCTAATTCTCACACAAATAAACTCCTTTAGGACTATCCCACTTTTCGGTAGTGATCTGTAAACTGAAAATACAAGTGTAGTATATTCGAAAATCACTTGTTCACGTTTAAGAGATCCTTCAATTTCTCACTTTTTTGCTTATTTTTGTATAAATAAATTAAAACAAGATATAAAATGAAGATCAAAACTAAATAAAAAGTCAGAGAAAATTCAAAAAAATCACTAGCAAATTGATAACAGAGTTCGGCTTCAATAGCCTACGTCTCCAGGTCCATTCAAAGTGAGGACCATTCTCATTAATTTTGTGCAACAAATGGCTTCCAAAATCAATAAAAGTCTTCATTTCACCTTCTTTGATATTTTTTTCATATAAAAATATCTCTCAGACCTAAAAATAATGGCCCAAGGTTGTACAAAGCAATAACAAGTCTCTAACCTTCTTAAATCTATTTACACAGTCTGTTTTTTGTGTTTATTCAAGTATAAATTAGTCCCTTTTATAACACTTTGACCCCCGTGGCTGAAGTGGTCAAGGCATTAATCTTTTAGATGATAGGTCGGGAGTTCAAAACCTCCTCCCACCTTTCTAGGTGCCTTGGCATGAGGAAGGGCACGCTCAGCATGAAATTTGAAATGAATTCCCTCCTTTTTTGGTGCCTATGGACTTGGTTTTGTCCCACATTTTCTGGGAATTCAGTTTTCAACACCTTAAATAGAAATTTTTGACCCCTCTTCAAATGCCTAAGACAAAGGCACCCACTTAGGCCGTTGATTTGACTTGGTTCATGCTTCGTTGGTGGGATGGGTGATGTGGTAGTTTCCTTGGTGCCTTTGTTTCAAAGTTTGAAATTTTCAAATAACATGTGAATAAAAATAACAAACCAACATTTTTTTTGCACTGAATTATCTTACCACATGTCAAGTGGCTATTGGTCCACCTAGCATGTTTTCAACAGTGCCACATCACTTTTGACACCCCCTATCACAAGATTTCTTCAACTAGCCATATATTGAGCATCGAGACTCCATTTTTTGAACCACAAAAAGTGCTAGAAAGCTCTCGATGAGTACTACAATGTGAAAATGATTTGAATAGAATTTTAAGACTTTTTAAAAATAGAACGATACATGGATCCACCTAGATCATTCTTCCCCACTGCAAACTTTTGGACCTCTGAAAGTTGAGATTAATTGGTAATGTGGTGAGGGTATTTTTCCCTCACCTTTTTTATTTCCATCCATCTGGCCTTCTTGGGTGCATCCCTTTGAGACCAACATGAAGATATTCAACATTACCTCTTCATGAAGTCTGCATATTCCTATCAAGTATAGTATCTTCTTGCAATTCTATTAGATATTCAGGAGAAAAATCATCAACGAAAGGAATGGATACACTTTCATCATGATCAATTATCATTGGAGGCTCATACAATTTCAAATTTTCCACATTTGCAACTGAATAAATCTACATGTAAGATGGTAAATCTAATCGAAAAGCATTTGTGCCAATTTTTTCCATTATCTAAAAAGGACCATACTGGATTGGTTTCAACTTTTTACTTTCACTTGTCAGTCTTTCCTTACTAATGTGAAGCCATACCATATCACCTATAACAAATTGGTGATCAATACGATGTTTGTCATGCCTAGATTTGTACTTGGCTTGACTTTTCTCCAATTGAGTATGAATAGTCTGATGAATGAGCTATATTTATTCAATGAACTTCTTGGCTTGAATGGCTTCTTTTAGTTCACCAACAGTTATACCCTGTCCATAACAAACAACTAGAGGAGATTTAGGCAAGTATCCATAACAAACTTCAAATGGAGATTTCATAGTATAAGAATGAAGTGCCCGATTATATGCATGTTGTATGTAACACAATTGTTCATCCCATAACTTTGGATTTTTATTGTTGTAAACCCTAAGCAAATGTACCATAGTGTAGTTCACAACCTCTATTTGTCTGTCGGTTTGTGGATGAAATGCAGTGCTCTTTTTTAATTTAGTGTCCATTAGTCCCCACAAAGTTGACCAAAACTCCCCAATAAATTGAGAATCCTAATCAGAAATAATGGAATTAGGCAAACCAAAATGAACCCATAAATGTTCAAAGAACAAGCGTGTAGTACCCTCCCTAGTAATTTGCTTAGTGCAAGGAATCAAAACACACATCTTGCTAAATCTATCCACAACCACATATAGATAGTCATGTTTTATTTGTGTCATAGGCAAACCCCCCACAAAATCCATGGAGATACTTTCCCATGGGTGAGTAAGAACAGGCAGGGGAGTGTAAAGTCCTAGTTTCCTATTACTAGGTTTACTTGTGGCATAAAGAGTACATCCCTTAATATATTTGGCAACATTTTCCTACATACGAGGCCAATAACAATACATTTTCAACTGTGAAACCGTTTTAGCAATTCCAAAATGATCAAAAATAAGAGAAGTATGTGCTTCTCTAATCATGTGCACCCTCTCATTTTGAGGAATACATAGTTTACCCAAATGATAAAAAATATCATTGTGTACATGATAGTCCAATTCTTCTACTTGTTTACTACTCATCAAGTCTTTATAAACATCCTAAAAATCAAGATCATTCACATATTGTTCTTTATAACTTTCATGAGACAAAGAACCATGTTGTAAAAGAATAGATGCAACAACCATATGAGGCCTAGATAGCATATCTGCAACCATATTCTGAATTCCTTTTTTATACTTGATCACAAGATGAAATTGTTGTAAGAAACCCATCCAATGAAAATGTCTAGACTGTTGTAGCTTATTTTGTGATTGGAGATACTGTAAGGGCTGATGATCTGTATGTATTATTGTTTCTTTGCCCATTAAGTAGTGTTTCCATTTTTTAAAACTTTAAACCAATGCATACAATTCCTTATCATAAGTTTGATATTTTCTTACTACACTTGTAAAGGTTTCAAAATGATAACAAACCAGTTTCTTACCTTGCATTAAAATAGCTCCCATAGCATACTCACTTGCATCTGTCTCGATCTCAAATGGTTGTTGTATATCAGGAAGTGCCAAGACTAGAGCAGTACTTATCTTTTATTTCAAAGTGTCAAAGGCTTTTTGATGTTTGCCTCCCCACCAAAAGACCTGTTTCACACTTGTCAAAGAATGCAAAGGTGATGCATTATATGAAAATTGAGCAATAAACTTTCTCCAAAACTGTACTGCACCAAGAAAACTTCTAACCTCCATTGTGTTAGTGGGTGTAGGCCAATTAACAATGACTGCCACTTTTGCAGGATCAATTTTCAATTTACCATGTCCTATAATGTAACCCAAGTATATCAAAGAGGTCTTACCAAATTCACATTTTGACATTTTTAGAAAAAGTTTTTCCCTTCATAATGCATCCATGAATTTTGTAATGTGGATCACATGCTCATCCCATGACTTGCTGAAAATCAATATATCATCTAAGTAAACTATAACAAAATCATCAAGGAACTGTCTAAAACATCATTCATCAATCTCATGAATTTATTTGGGGCATTACACAACCCGAAAAGCATAACAAGCCATTCAAACAATCCCTGTTTTGTTTTGAAGGCAGTTTTCCAAACATCACCTTCATTAATTCTTATTTGATGATATCCACTTCTCAAATCTAGCTTAGTGAAATAAATATCATGTTTGATTTGATCCAACAATCATCAATACGAGGAAGAGGGTAATGATTCTTAATAGTAATTTTGGTTAAGGCACAAAAATCAGCACACATTCGCCAAGTGCCATCTTTCTTTGGCACTAAAATAATTGGTGAACCAAAAGGAGATGAACTTGGATGAATAACACCTTTATCCAATAGATCCATTACCAATTTTTTGATTTCCTCATTTTCCACCACTGATAAACTATGCATGCCAATGTTAGGGAGATGAGAATCCTAAAATAGCTAAATTTCATGTTGAACTCCCCTTTTAGGGGGCAAGCCCTTAGGATCCTGAAATACATCATCGTAAGTAGAAATGATTTCAACCAATTCATTCTTGTGTCTAGGATCACACTTTTCCAAAGCTTGAGAATATTCTTTTTCCTTAGACTTAATCAACATGAGACAAAAAGTCTTGCTTGAATTAACTAGTCTTTTCATTTGCCCTGATGTAACCAAGGAAAAACTTGTTCTAATGTGATGTGCTCTAACTATATATTCAATGCCATCCTTAACAAGCAAGTAATTATTCTCCTCTCTATATAAGATTTCTTTTCTATCATAAAGATATGGGCTTCCCAAAACAATCCCACATATGTCCAATGGAAAAACATCCAACTCAACCTCATCTATGAACTTGGATGTGATGGCAAACCTTAGTCTACAAGTTTTTGAGACTTGTAGCTTCACATTATCACACACCCAACCTAGTGGATAAGGCTTTGGATGGGGATTGGTTTATAAGCCTAGCTTCTTAACAACCTATTTGGAAATTAAATTTGCTTGTGAACCACTATCAAATAGAGTGTCAATCTTAGTATGCTTTGAAACAACTCTAATGTGGAACAATTCATTTCTTTTCTTAACAATATGCATAGAATTTTGTTTAGAAGAAGATGCAGCATTAGTGCTAGAAACTGAAAGAGAAAAATTATTATGTAATCCCATAGCTGTGACTTTAGTTTCATCACCTAAATCTGAACCTAAGTCCTGAACCATAGCATTAGCCTTCTTTTCTTTCTTTTGATACCTCTTAGGCCTTAACTCAGGATGTAGTGTCTAACACTTAGACTCATCATTATTTTTCTTGCAATGATTACAAAATGGTTTTCCTTCTTCTTTTTTAATAGTATAAATGGATTTCTGTTTACCCTTTCCTGATGAACTTTCCCCTTTGGATTGATTAACATTAGATTGCTTACTTTTTACTTTAGGAAAAGATTATTTTGATTATTTTCCTCTAGCCTCTAAATGAGTGGCTTGAACACATACTGCATCTAAATTAGTGGGACTGAACATAAGAATCATATGTCTTAAGTAACTATGCAACCCACCTATATATTTTAGCAGTGTTTCTTGTGTGTATAAAGGAACATTCAAAATTAAAGCTTTTTTCTTAAAATCTTGTGTATAATCTTGAACACTTTGGCCTTTTCCTTGTCTAAAACTTTGTCAATCCATCATGGCTTGTTACATATAGCCTAAAGGATAGAATTGTTTTCTGAGTTCTTTAATAAATTCATTCCAACTAGAAATTGAGTTACCTTTTTGAAGCTCAGTTTCCTTCAACTTACTCTCCCACTAGATGAGAGTTGTGCCTCCCATACGAAGAGTAGCCAAATGAATTTTTGACTCATCCCGTACAATATTTGGACCCTACAATAAAATTCAATCTACTTGACCCAATTATCCAACTTTTTGGCATTAACTTTTCCATTAAACATTGGTAATTCAAACTTAATATCCAATTTTAGTGAAGGGAGAGATTCCACAATTTTTTTACTGTCATTTGATGGAGATTTTTTTTGGTTTCTTTACCTTTTGATTCTCATGAATCACCTTCTTTTTCATTCTCATATTTCCTTTGTTTGTCATGGTATAGTTCCTCAACCATGCTTCTCATGTCCATGAAGGCTCGGCGGAAAGCTTGTTCAGATTCCATCTCTTCTTCAGCCATCTTTGAAGCACGCCTTGAACCAATCTATGGATTATACTCAACGAGTTTTCGTTCACCCTTTTGGGATTTAGACCTTGTCAACATACACTAGCAATCACTGTTAAATAACAATCGCTCTGATACCAAAAATCTGATCAGTAAACTAAAAATACAAGTGTAGTATATTCAAAAATCACTTGTTCACATTTAAGAGATCCTTCAATTTCTCTCTTTTTTTGCTTATTTTTGTATAAATAAATTAAAACTAGATATAAAATTAAGATTAGAACTAAATAAAAAATTAGATAAAATTCAAAGAATTCACCAGCAAATTGATAATGGAGTTTAGCTTCAATAGCCTATGTCTCCAGGTCCATTCGAAGTGAAGACCATTCTCATTAATTTTATACAACAAATGGCTTCCAAAATAAATAAAATTCTTCAATTCACCTTCTCTAATTTTTTTTTTCCTATAAAAATATCTCTTAGACATGAAAATAATGGCCCAAGGCCGTACAAAGCAATAACAAGTCTCTAACCTTCTTAAATCTCTTTACACAGTCTACTTTTTGTGTCTGTTCAAGTATAAATTAGTCCCTTTTATAAAAATTCAACCCCCATGGCTAAAGTGGTCAAGGCATTAATCTCTTAGATGATAGGTCAGGAGTTCAAAACCTCCTCCCACCTTTCTAGGCACCTTGGCATGAGGAAGGGTGCGCTCAGCATGAAATTTGCAATGAATTCCCTCCTTTTTTGGCACCTATGGACTTGGTTTTGTCCCACATTTGTTGGTAATTCAATTTTCAATGCCTTAAATAGAAATTTTTTACCCCTCTTCAAATTCCTAAGACAAAGGTGCCCACTTAGGCCACTGATTTGACTTGGTTCATGCTTGGTTGGTGGGATGGGTGATGTGGCAGTTTCCTTGGCACCTTTGTTTCAAAGTTTGAAATTTTCAAATAACATGTGAATAAAAACAACAAACCACCATTGTTTTTCCATTTAATTATCTTTCCACATGTCAAATGGATATTGGTCCACTTGGCATGTTTTCAATAGTGCCATGTCACTTTCGACACCCTCTGTCGCAAGATTTCTTCAACTAGCCATATCTTGAGCATCGAGACTCCATTTTTTGAATCGTGAAAAGTGCTATAAATCTCTTGATGAGTAATAAAATGTGAAAATTATTTGAACAAAATTTTAAGACTTTTTAAAAATATAATAGTACATGGATCCACTTAGATCAGGTGGTGTCTAAATCTATTAGTCACATCCCCCCACAAAAAATAGATAATTGTTCAAATTTAAATTCACCTCACTGGTCATCCCATACATTTAACAAGTCCCATCCAAGGAATTTCCAAAAAGGCCACTATATAAGCACATTTTTTATTCATTTATTCACTATTTGTCAAAAGGATTATATATTTTAAACACTATTTATTTCAACTATACATTGAGAGGAAATCACCTATTCTTCCCAATTATGATTCCACATATCCTAAGTTGTCATAATCTAAGTCTGAATACACCTCTAGAGTCATAAGTCATTGATAAATTAAATAATTACACCAATATTTCATTAGCATATAACATTACACCAATATTTCACACACACCATCATATCACAAGAGAACTACATGGAATTTGATCTCTTTGGAATATTGTTATGTAATAACACTCATCACAAGAGTGTTTAGGTCAAGCACAACTTCAACCACTAACCCCTTTTTCTCCATTCATCATATTTATCTTCATTATTTATTAACCTAGGGTTTTAATTGAATAATCGGGTATACAACATCTTCAACACTAGATAAAATAACCCTGATCACACACACAATACCTACAAGTGAAGGTGCACTAATCTAAGTTTACACATAGGTAAAAAACCCTACCAAACATCCACACTCCCTATAGATGATAGTGTAGTCCATCCTTTTAAAAATAGTGTAGAATTATCCCAAATTTAAATAGAGGTCTATTCCTACGTCACAAAATTATCACACAATCCCATAATTGATCACATAGTCTCTCTTATAGTCCATCATATATGAGTACCAACTATGTATTTTGTATTTATATTTTCCCATTTTATCATATTTTCATAAATAGGAAGTTCTAAAGTAGTATCATGTGATTTATTTCATATTTTATAATTCTAGTTTTACTAAGCAATTTGTCATAATTGGATTAACACTTGTTTAATTTCCCAATTTTGATAAAATACTATCCAAGATGAAAAATCTTATGGTAAATAAGTAATTTTAATACATATTCAAATAGATTATACTTCAACCTTTAAATGAATCTATTATATTTAATAAGTTTTTGTAGACACATAAAATCAATCATTAAGTGATTGACAATGTTTATTCTTGATATCCTTACCTTTATTTGGTCTATTTTCCATTTCAACTACATTCATTCCTATTTAACCCATGGGATTTTATTAGACTTATCCCAATATTCTTTGGTCTTCTAATACAAGTCTACATTAGTCAAACAAGGTTGTATTATGTCCTTATCACCTAGTGTGGCCTTATCTCCTACACTCCAACGATTATTTTTTCAAATTGATACATTTCATAATTGCTCTCTTCCACATTTTTAAAATCCAATAAATGAAATTATTCTAAATATTCTCATATAAAATCACATTAAGGCCACTCACTATACCACCCATTAGATCTTTCTATCAATTAGACTACATAATGATTAAAAGAGTAATACTTATTCCTATTTAAAATTTATAACATTCATAATCTAAGTATAAATATTATTTATTACTGGTCAAGGGAATCTATTTTCAATCATTTTAATCAATCTTATAGTTATAGTCATTCTAGTTTCATAATCACTCTAGGAGAGATAACTACATTGGCGTGAGGCCTATTTTGGATATATAGGTAATGTTCAGTTATAATGTATTTTTGAGGCTAGCTTGACCATCCTCACTAACCCATTTGTATGCCACTTTTTATTTAATTACTATCTATTGCATGTGCATGATATAGATTTTTCTATTTTATAAACCTTATACATGATAATATATAACATATAGTTTAACAGTCAACCCTAGCAGGTGATTGCACAGACCCAAATCTAAAAATTAGGAATACAGTCAACCAAAACATAGTCATAGTCAATACACAAGGCTGTAATGTGCCCATATCTACCTCCTTTAGACTTTTCTCAACAAACTATAAATTTTTATTTTTAATACTTTGTCTACAGGATAATTTCACATAGTTTTCAGTTACATTGATCTTACACAATTAGAATTAAACTTGTTTTAGTGAGGTTTTCACATCTTTAGGCCTTTTTACTATTGTTATCAAGTTTTTATTTTATATTATATTGTATTTTACTATATTCTAATATCAAATCAATACATATCAACATTTCTATTTTAATACCATTAGTTTAAGTCTTATTAAATCAAAATGGTTAAATATTCATTCATATCTTACACCCTATGATAGTTAAATGTTCTCATATTGTTAATTTTACATAAGCACATTCTCTTACCCATTGAGGAACATGTACATTCCTATATATCTCAATCATTCATGCTACATTTTTATGACCCAAAGTTACACAAACATTGGGGGCATATTGCTTGCCTTCTTTCTTCTCATCTTATGATTTGGCACCTTATTCAAGATTATTTGAATCCTTATAAATTCCTCCATTTTAAAAATATTTATTATTAGCACATATTTTCAAATCTCTTTGAAGCATTCAAAAAAATTATAAATTTTCTAAAAAAATCCAGATTTCAAAAATTTGAAAAAAAATCAAAACATTTTTAAAAATCAAAAATCAAAACCTAAAGCATTTTCAAATATTATGACTTACTTTCATATGTTAGTTATTCTATGTTAATTAGATAGAATATTTAATATTTCAATACATAGTGCTTCTCATAAGGTACTTGAGTGTGATACAAGACATATTTTCACATGATTATTTAATGTTAGGCTTCCCTTATTACTGAATATCCTTAATAATTTTGGAGCATCTATTTATTCTCCATGAAAACTTTAACAAGTTGTATCCATCCACAACCTCTTTCCCATGTTTAGATACATATCATATAAATGTCTCACAATTCACTCCTACTTTTTAAATTTTTTTCATAAAATATTCTACTTGATAATGTTCACATTCAAACATATGATGGAGCTATACTAGTCTCATTTGTTACATTTGTTACTTTGCATTCTTATTTTACTACATGATAGTTTAGACTTTCTTTCTTATTGTGTGTATGGCCCTTGGCCTTGTAAGTTCAAATTATTTCTTATACGACATCATTATACCATTTATGTATTATCCTTGGGCTTGTGTGTTATGTGGCTTCTTGAGCCTTATGAGTGACATATTATGTAAATTACATGGCATTGTATGACATCACTTATATGATTATTGTTTGTTATTATGGTTCTATGATTCATATCATGAATTATATCTACTTTATTATGGTGCCATGATTCACTTCATGCATCACTCATATACTTTATTCTTATTTTAGTGCCATATTATGCATACATTATTTGTATGATTCAATGATATATCTTTCTAACACATATTTGTATGATTCAATGATATATCTTTCTAACACATGTTTTATATGCAAATTTAATGTTATTCAATACTATGAATTCAATAAATTTCAAATATTTAAAATAATATATCTTTCACATATTCTTTTATTTTGAGATAACAAATTTATAGGCTACATATCTCATCTCAAAAGGGGGGCATCACAATAAGCTTGCTTACAACATTCAAACCTCATGAGAAAAATTTTAGATTTATGGAAATATATAATTTTTAAATGGAAATATGATTCAGTGATTTAAGATTGTGGGGGCATGTGGCATGCCTGTGCACCCATCACTACAATTGCAAACTATAAGTTTAAAATAATTTCAAATTTTACAAAGTTTTAAAAAGTTTCAAAGTTGGCAAAATTCAAAATTTTAAAATCTTCAATTATAGGTTTAAAATAACATTTCAATATAGTACAAATACAAGGGGCATGATAATCATTTATTTTCACATTTCTACTATGGCATTTAAAAAAATAAGTTTTAAAGTTATAAATTTTCAAATAGAATCTAGATACATCTGCAGTGGTGTGATTCATCTCAATTTCAAGTGGGCAACATTAGATTATATTGACACTCAACATCTATGGTTACACTTTTTCAAATATGTAGTGAGTCACAATTCATGGTTCCACACTTTCAAATATTTTATAGAGTACTCTATACAATCAAATGAGAGTTGGAGAATACAATATTTACAACTCAAAAGCATTTAATGTTTTTCAAATTGAGACTTGATCACTCTCAGTTCACCACACTTCAACACTTCTCCATATGTCCCAACAAAGGGGCATGAACACTTTTCCATCTCTAAGTTACATAGTAAATATATCAAATACTCTTTTTAGGTGTATACTTTCCTTAATCTCTTTTTAAATTACAAATAGAAATTTTAAAATTTTCAATAGGATAAATTATTGATTTTAGTGGCATTGTTATAGGTTTTTTACATTAAGGCATCTTACCCAATCAAGATTTGCATCCAAAGACAAAGTGTGTATACACACTCAAGTTCACATTTACTTTAATCTATAAATTTCATTTTATACACCAATAGAATGAATTGGATGGAAATTTAGACATGTAAAATTAATCATTAACTGATTGATAATGTTTATTCTTGACATCCTTACCCTTAGTTTATTCATCATTTATCTAACTCACAATCTATAAGAGATCTTTCATTATCTTGTAATAACTAAAAATATCATATAGACATCCATATTTTAATTTCATTCATACTTTTTAATCCTACATACTCATATTAATCATGTCCCAATAGTCCCTAGTCTTCTGGGACAAGTTCACACTAGCTGGATAGAGCTGCACTATGGCCATGTCCCTTAGTGCAGCCTTGTATCCCATGTTCCAATGATCACTTTTTTAAATATAAATGTTTCAAATGACTCTCCTATGAATTTGATAAAAAAATTTATTGAAATTATTCTAAATAGTCTCCTATAAAATCACATCAAGGCCACTCATTGCACCCCCAATGGACCTCTCTATAATTTACATTATACACTAAGCAAAAGAACACTAGTTCTTCTTCTTTTAACTTCACAACATTCTAA